>JANHGB010037284.1:0-21237 GCA_026283785.1 Coracopsis vasa | reverse complement strand
GGGTTAAAACTTAAACAGGGGAGGTTTAGATTGGATATAAGGAAGAAGTTCTTTACTGTAAGGGTGGTGAGGCACTGGAATGGGTTGCCCAGGGAACTTGAGAATGCTCCATCCCTGGCGGTGTTCATGGCCAGGTTGGACAGAGCCTTTGGTGGCATGGTTTAGTGTGAGGTTACATGTCCATGGCAGGGGGGTTGGAACTGGATGATCTTAAGGTCTTTTCCAACCCTAACTGTTCTATGATTCTATGATTATTGGCTATATAAGAGGTTTTGCACTGAAAACATCCTAATCTGACCCGTAACTTTATTCATAGTAAGTGCCACTGGTGTCATCTCAGCAATCCACCAACTACAGTATTTTGGATCAGAACGAGCATCCTACTGACATGGGTTACAGCATGTTCACGTTCTTACATCTCTCCCTGTATTTTATATTGCTGTCCTCTTTAAATTTCTCTGCTTTTCCTAATGCTCTTCCCTGTTTTAACTAAATGTCAAAATCCAATTTTATTTCTTTGCCTTTCTTAGAATACTTAGTACCAAGCTTACTTGAATTCTACTTTAAAGGACCATATCAAACCCTTACAGGATGCACAGATAGGGTGAAGTGGTCCCTACGCTGTCCTCTGATGTCCTGCAATTCTGAGTTTGCTATGACTCATTTGCTCTGTTCACTAGCTCCCAGACATGTGGGACCCAAAGTAATGTTAGAACATGGCCTTTTCTACATCTGAGCCAGGCTATTCCTCAGATGCTATTTGAATCCTTTTATTTCTGGCCAATCTTGAGTTATTCCAGTCACTGCTGGTCATAGATACATTGCATACTGCACATAATTTGGCGGCAGCAACCCCAGATAAACAAAAGCAACTGAACCCTCTGCTTCATGATGGAGGTGAAGCAATGACTTTTATGTAGGAGAGGGAATAGAACTGAGAGCCCTCAGCATTAAGAAGATAAACTTATGCCATGCAAGTTGGCAACACAACTGAGAGCAATAATAGACGGTGTTCCTCACCTTTTGTAGCTAATATCCTTTTGAGGGTAACGTGACAGACTTCAGCTACATGGTAATTTCACTGCAGGGTGAGAAGACTGTACAATATCTTTTTATCACACATTCCATACTTTGTGATTCATCATATGCCACCAGAGTGAGAGCTGCCAGGAAAGAGAGGCTGGGCATCCTGCAATGTCCTCAGTGCCAAGAAGGGTGCTGGGACCACAGCGATCGTGTTTACCTAACTCCAAAATGAGAGAGGGAAGTAACTTCTTTCTTATCTCCACATGTTTTGGTTGTTCGCACCAAGTGCTGCACAAAGATTTTGGCCTGTGTGAGCTAAAGCCAGAAGCTTGATCTGAAGCCCAAACACGAGTGGTCTCACTGTAGTCAGTGAAACTATTCTTGTGATTAACTATGCCTATGCTGATGAAGTGTTATGGAATTGGGCTCCAGAATTGTAAATACAATTAATGAGATGCTAATTTATCACACTGATTCCTCTTTCCCAGTCATGGAAAACCCCTGCTGATAACTAAAACTGTGCCAAGACTGGGCGGAGAGGAGTTTTAAATCTTTCTTTTTTCTCCATTAATTTTCAGAGTCCATCATAATGAACAGTTCTGTCAAGCTGACATAATGATGCTCTGACGCAGGAAAATCTGCTATACCATTATTGCCAGCATGATAGTCAATCAGTGTTTGTAACCCTAATAATCAGTGTCAATTCTCTTTGCTTCATTAGAATCAACCGATGTGGAGAATGAAATAGATGAAGAAGACGACCCAGAAAGTAATCAAATAGGTAAAAATTGTGTTATTGTTAAAATTGAATGAACTTTTAAAGCATATTTTCATATGAATTTGTGTATTCTATTCATCTACTTATATATTAAGGGTTTTTTATTTATCTAGATCAGATGCTAAGAAAGCTTACATTTATTTGAAGGATGTGACAGTTTCATTCTTCTATGTCATATGATTTTATGGACTTTGTATTACTTATACCTATTGCCAAATTTGATATACATAATTTGTTACTTTGTATAGGTATAAAAGCATGAGCACTTAGAACTCCTTAATATTTTGTTATATAGAAGGCATGTCCACAGCTGAAGGAACAGCTATTATTGTATCTTACCATTTATGACTCGTGCAGTGGCTATGTAATTAGGCTCAAACCTCTTCAGGCTAATTGCTTCACAGACCTGGCTGAAAAAGTCATTTTATGACCAGCCTACCACAGCATTATCATTTTCACTGATGATAGCTGTAAATGGATCATTAAATGGATCATAATTGTCATATTGTCCCAATAATAAAATATACTTGCATTTTTAAGCTGATGAGCTTAATTTTTTTTTTTTTTTTGTTACAGTAAATGATATTACTGTCATTGATTTCAGCCAAAGCAGGGTTTGCCCAAAAAGATTCTTTGGCTTTTCCTGCAAAAACTGGCAGGGTTTGCAAGCTTATTGGAAGTTTTTCATAAGCTGAAAGGGCTGAGGGAAAACAATACGATACCCAGTGGATATTTTACACAAGGGGCAGAGTGCTTTTCTGTGGTAGTTCTGTCACTATTTCCATTTCAAGGTCCAGTCCTGAAGTCAGGGAAGTGGAGATACATACAAAATGTCTGCAGATTCCCAACCGATGTCTAAGGCTATAAAGATTCAAACTGAGCTGAATGAGTTTTAATTAACATTTTTGAGCTAAATACTGCAAGCTGCAAAATATAATTAAAAGGTCTGGTTATTCATTCCCAAGACTCCCACTTAATTTAGGGTAGAATCAAACCCCTACTAACATGCCGCAGATTCAAGTTTTGGAGAACAGTCTGAAAAAAATCAGCAACTAATTGGGCCATATTGCATTATTCAGCTATTTGTGACTACCTCCAAGAAGCGAGGCTTTCAGATTATGTAGCAATTTATGTCAAAAACTTAACATCCTTTCTCCAAATTTCCAACTCCTCAAAAAGAGTTCTAACTGGAATCGGTTCTGAAAATTTTGCAATTCTTTACTCCGTTTCAGGGATTACACCTCCATACCACACAGGCGAGGACTACGATGATATCTCCAGGAAACCAGGCAATGTTCTGAAGACCCTAGATCCAATCCTTATCACCATCATAGCCATGAGTGCACTCGGGGTGCTTTTAGGAGCCATCTGTGGAGTTGTCCTGTACTGTGCCTGTTGGCACAATGGGATGTCAGAGAGGAACTTGTCTGCACTGGAGAATTACAATTTTGAACTGGTTGATGGTGTAAAACTGAAGAAAGATAAACTAAACACACAGAATTCATACTCGGAAGCATGAAGGCATAAAGCGACTGGAGAAGTTTCAGAGAATTGGGATGGAAGGACATAACTCGGTCATGCTGGGGAACTGATGATCTTCTTTTACTGTACAGGCTGAAAAGTGCATTGATGACACTGAGCCAAGCTTTTCTCAGGAGCTTCAATGAGTGTGTAACCGATAAACATGGACAACAATCTGTGTTAACAATCTGAATCATGTACAGTCTGCTTTTTCTGTTGGTTTTATTTGAAATAATCAAATGCTGGTGTTGAGACCAAGTATGATTGACTTATAGTTCATTTTGTCTTTCTTTCTCTCCCTCTCTTTTGTTTTCCGTTAATGGATAATTTTGGTTTTACTGTGCAAAATCCAAGATGCTGTCACAAAATGTATTCAGTGGGGTCCTTTGGATGGACATGCTGTCTGTAGCTCAGTGCCCAGAAAATATTGGAGTAACAGCAATTTAGTGAACTCCTGCACCTGTATTTGTGTATAATTGCTCGTGTTGTGCATAGGCAAAGAAGGGTTAGGATGTTTTTGAAAGTACTGCTGCATCAGTACCGGTATAGTGTGTCAGCTCTGTTTATGAAGCAATACAGTCAAATTTTATTGATGTTTTTCAGTGTTGTACTAAATTTTGTGCTTGTGAACTCCATAAAAAAGTATGTGCCATCATCAGACACAACTGGTAACCAAGTGTACTGCCTAAAAACTAAACAAAAAAGTCCTTGGCACTGGCTAGTGTATGTCCTCTCAAGTGCCTTTTTGTTTGTACTGCTTCTCATTGTGTTAACATTAACTATAGCTGTGCTTCTCTGCAGTTGTGCCCTTGTCTTTAATCATATTCTGATGGCTCACTGACTAAAAAAAAAAAAGTATATTTTAGTGTAAGAAAGTAGCCTCAGCAAGGCAAGGGCGAATCAGATTTGACAACCTGGCTCGATTGTTCTGCTTTCTGTATTTCAACTTCATGTCTCTTGACCCTTTTGTATAAAGCTGCAATATCCCCTTTTATTGTTCTTTCATATAGAATGTATTTTCAAATGTAAAATCTCTCTCCCTATCTCTTCTCTTTCTCTCTCTTCTTCTCTCTCTGAGTAGATTGCATAAGCATTTGCCATTGCCAAGGAAAGAAAACTGCAGCTTTAACTTGCTGGTAATGGCAAAAGATTTTATTAGAGTTTGTGTTAAAAAATAAGGGAAAATTCTTAACTTTACCCTCCAAAGTCGAACTTTGGGTTTCTTCTTAACAGCATAAAGTGACAGTATCTTTTTTCCTGAAGTCATGAAACATGTCTTTTATCCTGAACAGCTTGCCTATTAATTACACTGGGGAAAACGACTCCCTTACTGAAAAGATTGCCTTTACAATGAGAAACTTTCCTCCTCCTGCCTCTACCTAAACCCAAAGTTCTGTTCTCTCAGTAAGCATGTATTTTCATGCTAATCAATGCTAATTGGGCTTACACATGGGTACTGAGGGCAGAATAAAATCCCACAGTGAATGTAGGGTATGTTCTTACCATCCTGTTATATCCAATTGGCATTTCATACCAGGAAGTTTCTGTCTGACCAGAAGTGCTGATAGTGACAGATTCAGTGAGCTGAGTAATGTAACCTGTTAGGAAAATCTGTTTGACAATTATGTGGCCATTTTTTTATATTTTTGGACAAATATTATTGGACAAATAATATTCAGCAGCCTATGCAGCTGGTCCAGCAGGGTAAAAAGAAACAAGAATATGTTTCCCATGGGGGTGCATAGCGGGAGGTGATGGGCCAGAGTTATCGCTCCCCTCCTGCAGGTGCATGGGAGCCCCATGGTTTTCTGCAGTGAAAACAGCACAGCACACAGTACAGCCATAACTGAGGAAGCAGTGGAACAAGGCAGCTTTAACCTTCCCCCGGGTATCTATCAGCCAGCAGATAAAACCAGTGCAAAAATGGGGAAAGGAATGTCCTGCAAAATGCTGAACTCATGTCTTTCCTAACTGAATTCCGCAAGTAGCGTCAGGGAAGTGATTGTGACTTTCTGAGTTAGTCTTTTCCAAAATTGCTTTCGTAGTAGAGCAATGAAGTATTCTGTCCAGGATTAGGACTAAACAAGGGCTAATTCAGCCTTCAATTACATAAAGCAACAGGATCCATCTCTATTTATTAATTAAAAGTTTTGAAGCATATAATTTCACCAATATGAACTACAAAACAGAAAAATCTGTTGAAAATCCACCAGTAACCTAGAAATTGAAGAAAAGGGAGAGAGACTGGATGCAAAAATATGAGTTTTGAGGTTGAAAATATTTTAAAGGAAGACCCAATAGAAAAAACAGTAGGCAGCTGCAGCTTCAAAAGAGGCCGAAAGGCAAAGGCAAAGACTATAGTGAAAATTAAACCACTCACTTCAGGTCATCAAACCTTAGATGCCTAAATTGGAAGAATTACCTCCCCAGGCTCTAGACCTTGGGCCCTCCAGAAGGTCAGAAGAGCACCTAAGGCCTGAAAGTTTTGCCTAGAAGCCCATGAAACGTTCCAAGGGATAAACTCACTTTGGCAGGAGCAGAATGTTCGTTTGTATCTAATACTGCAATTTGACCATAATGGTATCGTAGCAGCTAGTTAATTAACCCAAAGAAATAAAGGAATTTTCAAATCTATTTTCAGCACACCACCACCGTCTGATTCAGGTGTTAGGGTCTGTTCTCCTTAGCTGAAAAAACTTCTAGTCCACTAACTTGACTGAGAGTTACAAGCATCTATTGCCTTGAAGAGAAAATCCCACTGGGGAGCTGAAGCCCAAAACGTTTTGAAATATTCCCACAGATTTCAATCAGTTCTGGACCAGCTCTTGGTCTTGATTTATTTGAACAGAAAAATGGTAGTTGGTGGGTATTTTTCTTCTTCAAACATACTGAGAATAGTGAACATAAAAAGAAATATATCTCCTTTGTGGTCTTCAGACCTTACCATGATAATGAGGATCCAGCACTGAAGATCTGATTTCTCTGAACATAACAGAATGAAAGTTGCCCTTCAATAAAGGAAAAATGATACTGCAACTTTACATTGAAAAGTATCTTGCACTGATAAATATATTTAAAAAAAATATATGTTTATAAAGTTATTAATTTGTAAAGGCAGTGTTACAAAATGTTCAGTTTATATTGTTTTAGATTGTTTCATAATTTTTAAAGTGTAAAATAACATATTTTTTTCTTTATTGAAAAACTATAAAAATCTTCTGTAGTAAAATGATTTCATTTTACTGGTATATTATTGCTTCATGTTTTGTACCATCATAAAACTTTGTGCAAATTTTTTTTACAGAAATTTTTATTTTCTATGACAATATGACACTTGTAAATTGTTGTTTCAAAATGAACAGCGAAGCCTTAATTTTAAATGACATTTGTATTCTCAGACACTGAATAGCATAAAAAAAACACGTAGAACTGAACTGTAACTTAAATTTCCAAACTATGACTACTACATTCCAAAGAAACAGTTGAATTAAACATTTTCATAAAATATCCCATACCTGATGTATTTTATTATACTAGAATGGACTGGTTTTATTAAATGACTGGTTCTATTTAGCGTCTTCCAACAAGCACAATGTTTTAATCATGGTTACATTTGCTGGTAGGAAATTCCAACAAGCAAACACCTTGGTGGGACCATTAAGGTTAGAATGGAGGTTAAGGTTAACGGTTTAGGATGGAGAAATTCATCCTGCACAATTCTCTCTCACTGCTGGAAGATACTCCCACTACATGCCTAACTTTTAGCCAAACAGCAGGGATTTAAGATGACAAATCTGCCACCACTGCTTTTAAATTGTAATTCACTTCACTGCCATGGGAAGCCCAAGCCACACACCCTATGTCAGTCATACAAGCCCCTTGTGGCTTGCTCTTACGGTGAGATTTACTGTGAAGTAATGTCCATTTTTGACAAGTTGCTCCACTATGTCTCTGCTCCAGTAGTAAGGTTTGAACAGATAAGCTCCCTGCAAATTTCCACTGAAATCATCAGAACTTGCCCAGCCACGGCCAAATCTCCCATGGCAGAGCACAAGCTGCTGATGGGAGCAAATGTTGCCAAAGGCAGCTGATTGGGTTTAATTCATCATTCAATTGGATGCTGAACTCAGCTGTGGAACATAATGAACACGTAGGGGGACCTTGAAAAAAGTCTTCTGATTTGCATCCAAATCAGAAGCTTTAGATTGCACATTTCTTGGTTTATGCAATACTTACCTATTTGTCTCTTTCTAATACTGAGCACTCTGCACATTCAAGTTTATCAAATCCTTTCTTTACATTGCACACAGGAACAATGTACATACTGTAAGTTTGTCATTAGGATAACTACTCATGGACAAATAATTTGTTTCAGGAACTTTAGTACTCCTGAGGAAAAACACTGTACTTGTTACCACATACTTGATATTTCTCACTTGAAGAGAAAGTATCAAATCTTATCTCCTCAAGAGAGACATGTTGTGGCTACATGTTTAAAATATGAGAGGGAACTACAGCAAGGCACCTGAGCAAAACTTTGCTTTGTGGTCAGGGTAAGAATTACTCTCGAAAGACAGTTGCGAAGGTTGATGTCCATATAATCACTAAATCTAAATTCCTTAGAAATGTACTGCATTGCACTCTGCTTCTGTGATAACCAGCCACAGGGCTCTTTGAGGGAAAATAAATATCAATGAAATTAATTAGTGCAAAAAGAGATCTGTAAAGTGAATCCATTGAGGACGAAGTTCAGAAAGGAGAGACAAGCATTTTAAGTTGAGAAAATTCTCCTTCTTTCATTTAGGGGAAATTAATTAGCCTAGAAGCTAACAACTACTTAGCACTAAACTCAGTTTTCCACACTACACAGGCAGCATAAAGGAAAGACAAAAATGGTGCAATGGGATCTGAATTATATTTTGGAACATAACTTGTAAACCTTTCTTGTAAAAGAAAAAGAGTAGATGGAAATAACAGATGAGTCAGCGACAGAGAACCAGTGCCAGGAGTGCATAGCTCTGAGGTGCAGATATTAGGGTCACAGTCTGTAAAAAGGGTCTTTGGCAGATAATGACAAGCAAACCCTATTATCATTTCACCAGTCAAACATACCAGCCCTGAGCCAGCAGCAATACAGCCTCAGTGTACGTTTCCTTGCCTTTTGGCAGGATGTACAATTACACAGCAAAATGCAGATATGCAGAAGAGGCAGGGGCAGCACAGCTGACATGTGGTTGGGTAAGGCCCATTGGCACCATGGAAATGGCAGCAGTGCCTATCTGTACAAACCCGCCTGTTGGACTGAACCTGCCAGTCCCAGTAGAGATGAAGCCTCCTCAGACCTCATAAACTACCTTTTATGAGGCATACAAAGACTTAACAGGTATATACTAATATAGTACTAAACTTGCCCCCACAGGTGTTTTCTTATGTACAATTAGCCCATTTCTAAATCAATTCTCCTAACCTGTTTTGCCAAAGTCAAATGTCAAAGTTGGTTTTGATTTTCAGATCATGGCATCTCAATGTTAGGTCCCAGAAGTAATTCCCTTCCCATTCTTTAATTGTCCTTTCCTTTGTAATGCATTATACCTAACAGCACATTGGTTCAAGCAACATTAATTTATTAGAGCTTTAATTTCTTCTTTTATACCACTTTATTCCTCAAGTCATCCATAACCACAATTTTATCTACAAGTGTTTGTTAAATTATAACAAACTGTATCTAATTTTTTTTGCTCTAGGATACTTTGTATAGCAGTTTTATTTGCTGATTAGTCCCCCTGTAGACCCTAATTGCTTTTCCACAGTAGGTCAGCTTTCTATACACACTTCTACTCTCATAGCTACATACAATCAAATTCTAATCTTATCACCTCAGGACTGATGGTTTCTTAACATTTATAACTGAAAATCTCATTAAAAAGTCTTCTGGCATTTTTCACAGGTGAATGGAATCTTATCATGTGTCCAAACCTAATTCCACCTTCAGTAACCATATTGTCCTATTTCAATTTACATTGTCTTTATTCATCTCTCAAAGATTTGATTCATGTCCCTGTCATTGTACAGCATCACTGCGCACCCTGCACTCTGTTTTATTACAGTTGTTTCCATAATGGGTGAGATCCAATTGAAACAGGAATTGCAGTCTCACTGGAGCACCTTTGGTACCAGAGAGAGGTCAGGTTGTGCTCTCTAAGGCGCAAGGTAAGCAGAAGGTTTGGGAGGTGTTGCCATGACAAAGACTGAGGGATTTAACAATGAGAGGCTGGAGGATGAAGGGCTTGCCTGAGGAAACAAGTATTTCACGTGACATGAGCTTCAAAGAGAATTATCAGAAAAATCAGGGAAAAAAAAATGGCCAACTTTCACAATTCTCAATAAATGTCTGCATCACAGAAGTATCTCTGGCAGCTGCCATGCACTTTTAAATCCTCAGGCTTGGAAGAAGGAAGTGGGGGTACTGACCTATCTGTTAGCTGAACCTAAATGGTGGATTTCTACACTCAAGGAGGCAATAGGTGTGGATGTGTCTTTGAAGACCCTGGCAGCATCTCACACTATAAGATTGACATTCTTCATGCATCATTTTCATCTTGAACACTTTTATTCCTTGTGTTCTGTAACATGTTGGTTTATGCCATTTGTTCAGAAGTAAATTGCCTGGGCTGATCTATTGTTTTTTATGATTTCCTACTGTTAATATATTTTCCTATAGTGCAGTTTATGCTTCCCTCACTGCTCAAATATTATTATAAAAATCTCTCTATGCTTTACTAAGGTATGCTTAGCATGAAAAAGCCCCACCCCGTGCCATACATATCCCATGTCAGAAGACAGAAAAGCACACCTTGTCACACCCCTCTCTTCCACATCCCTGCCAAGGCAGTGTTCTCCATGTCAGGGACCCAGACACTATGCCTTTAATAAATAATCTACCTTTCAGGGAGTGTCAACATTTTCTATATCAGGCCTGATACCTTTACATGAATTCATTAATTAAATATTCATACCAATCTTCCTATTAATATTTATTTATCAGCTTCATAACTGTTAGCATACCATTTCTATTCATTGCCTTGCCTTTTCTTTTAGGAATATTATTGATGGTCCCAATCCTATTTTGCCTTTTGAGACTACTAAGCAAACTTCAGCATCTTATCTTTCTCTGCTTTTAACTTTCTAATGTGACTCTGTTTCCCGTAGCTCTATCAGCAAGGAAAAAAGTAAAAAACCTAAAATGAAGGCATGGCTGTGTCCACTTTCTGTGTGACTGAAAAAAAAACCCATTGAATATGTAATAAAAAATAATGATAATTTTCTTTTTATTTTTTACTGTGTTTTTTGAGGAGTAAAGAGGAAAGGCAAACTGGTTGGAGATGGTAATCGAGATGTCTGGGAAGCTGTAAGGAAACAGCCACTGGAGCCTTCTGAAGACTATCCTTCAACATCTGGAAATGCTTAACAACTCCATGAAGTGACGGGAGCACAGGATTATCAAAGTAGGCGAGCTGTGAAGGTATTAGTTTACCCCAAGCATGGTTCACAAAACAGAAAAAAAAGCAGGAAAATACTTAGTGTTAAGAGCAGATTAGAAAAGTACCTCCTTACTATATGTTCTACTAGTTTCTTTACTAATCAGTCCTCAGAAGATGGCAGGCAAAAGGAAGGAATGAACTTAACTACAATTCAGTCCCACCTACAGCTCATTTTAACTAATTCCTGCCCCACAACTATCATACAGCTCGGAGACTGAGGCAAGGAGAAATTGGTTGCCACCACTTTGTGTGAAAGATCTCTGACCCTAAACACCAGCTCTGAACGGTTACATGCAGGAAGCAATATCACTTTGTACCCATTACCCACATACTCAAATGTATTTTTTCTTGCTGTAGACCATAATATTTTCCTTTTGCATTTCTTTGGCCTTTCTTCTTCATCATGTAAGGCCTGCCAAATAAGCCACGTTTCTCCAGACTCTCTGTCTTTCATGGTGCAGGGCAACCCAGTTCCCACTATCAGCTTGGGAAGCACAGAACCTCCTGTTCATTCAACTGATGCTGCTCTGATGACACAGCTACTCATGGCCTGCTGGTTGTTTTGCATCACTATCTTGTTTGCAACACGAGGTCATTGGAAGTTCACTTGAAATCTAGACTCTTATTTCAATGCTATAATCTGTAGGTGACTAACGAAGGATCATCTTAGCTACTTTCAACAAGTCTTTTCACAATCTATTCCCTTTTTTTCATGCACACCGAGGTCTTAAAATGGTCAACTTAAATCCATATATCTTGATAAAGCAGTTGAATTACTGCCGCTGAATGGTAGGCCATTATCTACAATTAGTTTATGGCTCTTAATAGCTATTATTGCAAAAGATGGATTTCCCTATAGCAGAAGGGTCTTACTGAAGATGGTGTTAGTACTCTTGGTTATGAAAAATTAAGTAGTAGCTGCTTTTTTGGAAAAGATCGTGTTACTCTCCAAGCTGAAATAAACTGGTACCAGCTTATTACTATAGGTAATAAATATGTTATATGCATCATATTTGGTTCTTCTTTGCTATGCACTGTATACAATAATGTAAATGTGCACAACATTATACAGACAGGCTGAAGAAATGCTGTGAGGATGTCACCAACCAGTTTAAGAGAAAAATACCAAACATTTGTCAGTCACAAGCAGAGGATGTAGAAACTTACCTCAGAGTAGCAGGTTTTCCTTGTCTGTTTATAAAAGTATGGTGGATAGAACAGTTAGAATAAGTGTGTGCCAGTTCATTGGAGAAAACTATGGATTTATGAATCTCCTTGAGGAAGTGCCTTGATGAAGGACACAAAGGAGCAAAGAGTAGAGTCAGAGTAGATGGGGTCATGAACTTCATTTCACTTCTCATCATGACTAATAGTGCTAAACTGATAGTCAGTCAGATCTCCCATTTTCTTTAATTTAACGCTGTTCTTCTTGCTCCTTGCATTACTTGACCCCACATTATAACTGAACCATGTGTTTTATTACAATGCTAAGCACTACTTTAAATGCACATGAGAAGATTTCAGTGCTTTTTTTACTGCACAGTTACGTGTGGTGAGTTTTGTTCTTTTCACATAAAGAACCACCCCAGAGCGAACAACTTGTATTATTTTAATCAAGTCTCGTTTCACACAGGTTGTGAACCTTAATACAGATTGCTGTTTCTTCTGGGCTTCAGATATAATGCACAGCTCAGCGCAAGTCTGACCTTTGTGGTTTCATATTGCCACATACTTGCTAAAGGCACTTAATTAGACACCAATGGTGATAGAGCTCTCAGCCTTTTTACTAGCTTTCTTTGGAGCTGTTTATGATTAACAATATGTACATTTTAACCAAGAACATATTGTGTGTATACTAAATATAGTAAGCACACCTACATACATATCTCCTGAGATGCAACCAGGATTCTACAACAGAAGGTGAAGAAGTGCTAGAAGTGCTAGAATAGAGGATTTGCCTAAAGGTAAAGGTCTGTGTGATTATTAAACATCTCAAGGTTTTAGTCAGGTTTAGGGATCCCTTGTCACAGTGTAATGCACTTAGAAATGCAAAGAGCATCTTTACAGGCAGAAGTATTTTCAGGCTGCTCTCATGTTTCTCTTCTAGCTCACATCCTAGCTCAGATTGTTCAGGCTAAAGAAAGTCTTTAATATTCGGCAAATATTTTCCCCTACTAAAGGAATTTGTATTTAATGTTTATATTGTGATATACAAACCTGTGTATAACAAACAAACTGGATTACAAACTGTGGTCCCCTAGTGCAAAACAACATGAAAAGACACAGAAAATGTACGTTCTTACTTCACAGTCTGGAGCTGCAATGGGACTGGCATGAGCGCAGATGGTTCTGAACCCAGTGTCTTTGTCAAGTGCCCTTATTGCCAACTCTGTTTCTCACATTTTCCAAAGCTGGTGTTGGTTTTTACGATCAATACATCAAAAGTATGGAATGCTACTGCAGATGTGGTCAGTTAGCCCTCAAGACTAGTATTCAGCTTATCTGCCACTGACTAAGTTGTACATCATTTCCAAAGTGCAAGTTATATGCACTGTTTCAAACACCTATCTGAGAATGGGGAGAATTTTCCTCTCATGGTACCCATTTCACTTGTCTATAGAACAGTTTAAATTAATAGTTCATATTTAAAGATTTTAGATGGGTAAAATTAAATGAATAAAATTCCTTATTTATTTCTAATTATGAAAAACTAGTGATAGTTTTGTTTGGTTTTCCCAGGGACATAGATCTGAACTGCTTTTACTGATTTTTTTCATAGTTTTGACATCTGAAAGTATTTGTCCACCTGCTAACCAGATAGCAGAAGCAAAACTTAACCATTTAGGCTACAGTAGGACTCTCAAACCCACTGGTTCAATTTTAGTAATGGAGGCAGATACGTAGTGTGAAGGTAGGAAGAACATTGGCTCCTTTATCACTGGGTTGTCTGCTGCTACCTATAGAATTATGATATGCCTTGAAGAAGTTTTATCCTACCCTTACACTTAGTCAGACTTGGATCCAGACATGCCTTTATTCAGTCTAGAACTAAGAATTAACCTGGATTTTTATAGGCTCGTTAAATTTGCTTCTTAAATTGATTTTGCTCTGGCTGCTATGAGCTAATTATCCTGTATTCCTGCAGTGCTGCAGTTTAGACTGATCGTTGTCAACCTCACAGTCATCTATTCATTTTCTCACTTCTTTATCTTGTGATTTGGTTTCATTCTGATCTACAGGAATAACTTCACACAAAGCTGGGGTTTGGGTTGGGTTTTTTTTCTTAGAGCTTTGATCTATCTACAATTTTATTCCCTGGTACTCCTTGTGACTCCATGAATAAAAAGCATATACTTCAGCAGTGCAGGTCTCTGTTCTTTCTTGGAAGTCTCAAACTTCTGCAACTTATAGCTGTATTTCACAACTTCCCATACATTTCAAACCATTATCTTAGGTGGTTTGTTAAGTATTTTTCTTAGCAAGAAGCATGCTTACATCCATGACAGACAGGAGGAAGGATGATCCAAAAATCATTGTCTGCTTTTGATACAGGAGTCCTAGGGAATGTATTAATGAAACCTGACAGAACCTTGAAATGACCTGGAAGAAATTATCAGAAGTGTTAGTAACCATTATTACAGATACTGTTATTGACACCATTGTGCTTTGCAGTGAACCTCAGGATCTTTTCTGATTACCTTTTATTAGTAAAACTCATTATATCTTATCTGAATATTCATTTTAACAAGAGTCATGACATGTCTTCCTTCTTTCGCATTTATGTGGGCAAACAGGACAGGTCCCAGTATATGCCATGTAAATCACCATCTTGGTGAAGTTTGTTCTGATTTTTTAGTGTTTGCTACATCAAAGAGACAGAGGCATCCATATTAACTTCATGTCACCCTTCAATATATTTGAGAATCTCCATGGTTTAGATGCTTTGATTTTCATCTCTTCCAAGCCATTCATTTTCTGTTTCTCCATTTTCACTGTGCAGAATGAAGATACAGATTTTCTGGGTCTCTCTTCAACTATTCAAAAAAAATACCTTTTTTCTTTTATGATTATTGCCTTGGGTCAGTGCATGTTCTAAAACAAATATAAATGCATACAAGAGACAGCTATGATCCCTTAGGTGCATATGTTATCAAATGGCTGGAAAATACTGTATAAACAAAATGCGCAAATGATAAAGAAACAGGAAATGGCTCATCATTTCCAAGCCCTTTAAATAGGAGTGATCAGACATCCCAAAATCTGCTAAGCTATGCTGAAGCTGGAGAAAGCACTGAGCAATCAAAATGACCCTGTCTTCCTGTTTATGGTGCTGCCAGACCCAGTTCTATGGGCCTTATGTAAAACAGCCCAGAAACTTAGATGGAGCTTTGTATGAAGGAGAAATGTTTAGAGCCACTGCCCACTGTTGCCAGCTGAAAAACAATGCCAGTGTGTTAGACAGTTATTAGCAGACAAGTAATAAGTGCCATAGCAAAAAATTGTAGAAAACCTTGAAAAAATGCAAAGTTAATGTTAACCAATTGCAGAAGCAGAGAAAAATGGACATTAGTAATTCACACAGACTTTAAAACTTGAAATAATCATTATCATCTTTTGCACAGAACACAATTTTAGCTTTTATCATTACGGCTTAGATATAGCTCCTAGCACTGAAACTATTTTTTACATTAAATGCAGTATAGTAGCTGATGTTATCATATGAAACCCAGGACCTGTAAGTTCATAATGTATATTTAGAACGTAAGAAATCCCCAACTGACAAGTTTTAAACAACTACTGTTGCTAACAAATTTGTAAAACCACTTTTTACATCATTTCCTAAACTTAGTAGCTCCTCATTCCTCAAGCAGTTGAAATAACTTTTGATCCCTACATGTTTGGTGCATAATAGCATGCAGACACTGGCTCACTTTAGCCATCTAACTCACAGAATTCATTAAATGTCCAATTTAGTTCTTCTGAATTACTGTCTGTTGGAGCTTATTTCTCTCAATAGAAAAGAAATATTAGAAGACAAGTCTCCTTTTCTCCTCTCCCCCAAATCAGTTCCAAAGCTCAATGCCTGCTGTAAATTACTATTCGGTGTAAGCCAAAGTCTCAAGAACTTGCTGGCTTGTTTGCTATTGGCAAACATGTTGTGATCATTCAGCAGCTTTTCAGCTTTTTTCTTTCTTTTAATTCTTCTGCTCTTAGTTTTACTAGGAAGAATGAAAACAGAGGCAACTGATTAACATGCACATAGGCTCTGTCCAATATTTTTGACCCAAGAACCTGGTGGCCTTCATGTGCAGCAGCATAAACAAGTAATACTTTAAAATCCATCTGTGAGATTTGGCATCATCTCAATGTTCCACATACAACAAAACTATATGACTGTAAAATGTATTTGATGGTCATCGGTAGTGACAGGACTTGTCTTTTTAAATTCCATCTCATCTCTAGAGTAACTGAACTCTGGTGCAGCTGCTGGAAGCTCAAGTTCAACCTTCCAATTCATCATTATCATTTGATTGTAAAGACTTCACTGTATTCCAAACATTGAAAAGCAACACAAGTCCAACTCTGAGAATTAATATTACAAAGATCATAGACATTTTTAGACCTTTAAAACAAACTATGCCGATGGACTGAATAAAAACATATATTTTCAGCCAATCAAGATGAAATTTTCCCCTGAAGCAGGGGTTTGACATTGCAAGAACATATTTAAGTCTTGTTTTGAAACCTGCTTGAATACAAGTTCAAGTCTATTGAAAGGGTTGCTGAAGAATATTTAATATACTATGTACTTAATATGTAACCCTAGATTCTACATGGACAGACTAATTAAATAAAAGTTAAGAGAAGTAGTTCTTTAAGCAGAATGTGACTGCAGTTTCTTAACATGTCTTCATCTCTGTACAGACAAAGGTTCCTGTTGTTTTCTTTAGCTTGTGAAATACAACCATTTGTCACCAACGCTGTTGCCTTTTCAGTGAAACAGATCATTTGGCTGTGGTAAATTGTCCAGTTTTTCTAACGATTCAATGTATAGGTTCAGCTGCCTCTTTTCTGAAGATTTTGCACTAAAGGCATAACAAGAAGATACACAGCTTAGTCATATTACTGCCTTCAGCACTTAATTAAAGAGGGTGCTACTAGAAAAGTGGCTTTAATCCCAGGGTTTTAATTAAATTCTAGCTTGGCTCAAGTCCACCTGTCTGGATTCAATTGGATATAGCTCTCTTTCCTTCTTGCTCCAGATATTACCATTGCCTGCTTCCATTGAACTGCTGCAGCGATTCTCCCACTGCCTGTGAGTGCAAATAAAGGGAGTCCTAAAATACAGAAAGCCTATTGTATAAAAGAGATGTAACATCAAAGCTACTATTTAAGACTAAAGTGATGCACCATTTACATGTTTAAATTGTCTGAGGCAGGCAATTGTGTTCACGCTCTGATCCCATACTAAGTGTGATGGTCTAGCCATGCATAGAGCTTAGCACAGAGTACTAAAATTAGTTTGGAAAGGCATCATCTGTACTGCAAGCAAGAGCCAAGTTATCACTTCAAAATTGTAATGGACAAATTTATAGAAGGTGCAGTGACTTTATTATGAATTAGAGAGAGGACAGATATTTCCCACTCAGAGAGGCAGAGAAGGTGAAGTCAAAACAATGAATGTATTGAAGGTGGGCAGTATTTTGCAGCTTCATTTAACTCATCTTTGAGAAGCCTAACTACTTACATACAAAAGCTTTCAGAGAAGTAGATTTCTTGGGTACAGGACTGTAACAAGGAAGTTACAAAACTTCTGTTATTAAAACTCCTGTGTCAGTAGCCTGCAGGTGGTAAATCTTCTAGCAGTAGAGAGGAACTGAGTATGATCTAAGATCACAGTTCGGTTGATCTTATGGTGGAAAGGACTCTGAATCATGCAGGTAAGCATAGCCACCAGGCTATCATTCTTTCACCAAAAATGAAAAGAAAGCAACACAAAATTGAGGCCTCATCTTTTTCCACTGCATACAACAAATTTTAAACTTTAACATGATTCTTGAAACAAAAACCTTGGCCATTTGCTGTTTCTTGCCAAAGAGTTTCTCAGGCATATCATGGGGAAGAGGAGAGGACAAGGGTGGGAGGAAGCAAGGAAACAGGCTTGGAAGTAGGGAACTTGAAAGGAGTGAGTTAACATCCTCCTGCAAAACACCAAAGAAAGATCAAGTGCTGAGTCACAGCAATGTGATCCAGCTTCATCCTCTCTAAGTCATCCAAAAGTAAGGTCTAAGCCAGCCATTCAGTTTACATCTGTGAGTAGAGATGGGCACCTCCAGATGGCAATTCAGCTCACAATTCTTGGATGTATACCTTAAGACAAGATGAATCCCTGGTGTGCTCCAACAGTCATGTAGCTACATGCCACCACTGACTCAAGGCTTCTTAGTTAATTAGAGTTGAAATGTCAACATATGCATCACTCACCACTCCCACAGCCTTAATCCTCTCTCACATCTAAATGTTACTGCTCATCTTTTTACTCCCTTCTTCAGGCACAGGAAGCAACTGCTGAAAGATATTTGAACTTTTAGAGAGAATACTGCTCGCAGGGAGAAAGCACAGAGCATGTGATTCATTATATTTTAGAACTACTGGAAAACAGACTAGTCTTAGCACAGATACCAGTCTCTACCAGTATGATGGCTCTGTTTCCCCTTAGGTAACATATGAAATACTGAGACCACATCTCTTTCCCACATGAAAGGGAATACTAAGTGCACGTGTTAGCCAGCCTGAAAGTCGTGCCACATAGTACCATTATGACCTGTCAGGCACTTGCCAGTTTCACTCTCTGAAGAGAGCATTTTGCCACTCTCAGTTTGCCCAGCCATTCTGCTGTTAAAAGAAGACTTTTTGCCAAGCAAAACCACCCAATAAGGAGTTATTAAGGGGGGGAAAGGCAGGCAGAAGAGCGGTGGGGGAGAAGAAAAGACATTTCTCACTGAAAATAATTGCATAATTGAGGGGTACACCATACCACAAAATGCATTTTTAGGCTTGTTGAATGTATGTTACTCCAGCATATTATGAAACAAAACGCATTCAGGTACCTGGCAGGAGGCAAATATCTAACTCCAAGTTGCGTGTGTCCAGCTTCATCTTTATGGAAAATTATAAAATAGCCACAGGCATGTTTTGTTCTGTTGTTTTGGTTTAGGATTCTCAAAGGCTGATAGATCCACAAGGCTTCACACTGAGCAAATCCTGGACATTAAAAAGCAACTCCTAAACTCACCTAAGCCTCAAGTGAATAATAACTCCATGCTGCTAAGAAACACCCTGATTTCACTGTTCAACCAGGTGGTCCAGGGAGATATTAGCTCGCTGCTCCCTTCTGCACAAAAGCCAGCAGAAGCATCTTCCTAAAGCTGAAGCAATGAACTATGTCTGTGTTTTTACCATACTTCTCTCTTTCATGACTTCTAGTTTTAAGAAACACCTCTGCCACCGTCAGGCAATTTTCTTTTCCTCAGTGAGGCAGTTCCCTCCTCTATATCATGTTGTAGACATCTTGTTACTCTGTGAGCTACTTTATTGCTGTGATTAGTCTTCAGCCTCTTGAAAGGCTGGAATAGGGTCTGACTGCTCTTAAAGATAAATGATTTAAAAGTATTTTTATGTTCTAACCTTGTTTAAGATTAGTTACACTATTAGTTGGGCTATTTTTCATTTTACACTGATACAAGAAGGTGTCACGAAAGAGAAACTGCTAGCCCTAATCAAATGGAGATCTAAGAAGTGTCTGTGATCTTTCACCCACCAAGACCAAGGAACAAGTTAGAGACACTAAACATGAGTCCTGTCAAACTTTAATCTATTGTTTTTCCCTTGCTCTTGGAATAACTATGCAGTTTTTCCACTCCTTCCCTGCCTACCAATCCCACCATGTCTGCAGGAGACTCAGGTTTTGTCCCACGCCTTCTGTAGCACTACTAAGGCCACAAGAGGACTGGGAATGAGAGAAGCTGCCGACAGCCAGGTTCCCTGCCTGTGCCTAACACAGAGATTATGCTAGCTGCACATGAAGATGAAAGCACTTCACAAAGTGCAAATAGCCTCCTCTCTTTCCGAGCTAACCTCACACAGTGGCACCATCACTTTGCAGTCCCAACAATTCGGGACCACAACACAGAGTGGCCAAGCAACTCTGTGATCCACACGCAGGTTGACAGCAACCCAGACCGCTCCCATTTTCTTACGCCAGATGTGCCGGAGCCAGGGGTAGAACAGCAGGTCAAAACTCAGGAAGGGGAAAGCTGAGTCTGGTAAGAAAGCCCCTTTACTCTTGGAGGCCTGCTGGAAGCAGGAGAGATGATTAACGCATGTCTGCCTCTCTCCAGTTTGAGGAGCTACATGAGACATGGAAGGAGCCAGCAGAATGCAAAGCATGCCTGATCCGTGCAGCACCCAGAGGGAGGCAGCATCTGGCACTGTGGGTGCTGGAGGTGCTGCCATTGCCAAAGCCAAAGCCATTGCCGGACCAAGCAGCCATCAGCAGGGATCTACAGCGGAGATGGTGTACTGCCAGCTGCAAGGTGTGATCTCCCAGGCTGTTTGGAGAGGTTTGGAGAGGTCTGAGAGAGCTGGGAAGGTGTTGGCTTGCCTTGAGGGAGACAAAGGGGAGACAGAGCAGAATTGTGGCAGGGTCTAGGGAGACATAGGGCAGTGGGACTCACAGGGTGGATGAGGGAGACACTGGGGAGGGAGAGGCTCTCAGCCAGATGAAAATTTTAGACTGTGGCTTGTAGGACCTGGCAATCTGGGCACTCCTGTCATAAGCATTTAGAGGCACTTTGGGTTCTGTCTTTCCCAAATGAGTACTTGTAACTCGCCTTGATGTTAATGAGAATTACATGCACACATCAGGGAAAGAATAGTCCCTCTACAATGGGCATGTGACAGCTAAAGTGCATCAGTCAGCAGGGAAACAAAAGAGGTCATAATTTATGTAAAAGGTTCATTTTTAATGTAAATTCTGCCCCCAAATGCTCTGCTTACCAGCCTGAATCTGTAGTATTTGGCAGTGGAAAATGAAAGGGGTGAGAAACTCACTGCTGGCAGGTAAATGCATAATGTGATAGATTGATTTAAAATCCTTGTCATCTTTCTTTTTCACCTGCATACATAACGATCCTCTGTTAGTCATTAGGGCTCCTTGTACCTTCAGCACTCTAAAAAAATATTGGCTTTGAAATGATACTTCATTGTTAAGGAATTTTTGTCAGCTAGCTCCATTTATCGATGTATCAAAGCCATTTTACAAGAGATAGGCTCCACTTTGGCACCAATAGCGCATACATTACGTGCCTT
>JANHGB010037283.1:0-21778 GCA_026283785.1 Coracopsis vasa | reverse complement strand
GACAGGACACCTGACCCAAACTAGCCAAAGAGGTATTCCATACCACAGCATGTCATGCCCACTATATAAACTGGGGGTAGTTACCTGAAAGGGTTAGATCACTGCTTGGGTCGGGCTGGGCATTGGTCGGCGAGTGGTGAGCGGTTGTATTCTCTTCCCTTGTTATTTCCCTTATCATTATTATTATTGATGGCAGCAGCAGTGGTTTTGTGTTATACCTTAGTTTCTGGACTGTTCTTATCTCAACCCGTGGGAGTTACATTCTTTCAATTCTCCTCCCCATCCCTCAGGGAATGGAGGGAGGAAATGGGGGGAGTGAGCGAGCAGCTACATGGTTCTGGGTTGCCAGCTGGGCTTAAACTATGAAAATTATATTACTACGAAACCTTAAAATTAGTTCCATTAAGCCAGCCTTAAATGTCCTGCAGATTGTCAAGTGACGAAGGATACTTACGCTTTAGCTTAGTGGATCTAATTTGATAATTGGTACATGATCTAGTAATTTCAAGAGATGCACATTTACAGATACTTTCAAAGATTCCCCCATAGTTTTTACAGCATTTATAGATGTACATACTCACATACTCAAACTGGAAATATCAGTGTTGTGTCAGGGTGTGAAATAACATATGCCTTTTCAGCACAAGTCCTGTGGTGCAGTTTCTAGACAGCTTTGTTATCAGAGAAGAGCTTCAAGTAGATGTTCAGTAAGCAGTTCCTTATGCAAGGGGGCTGAAGCAGGCTGACAAAATCTGTATTGGTTTAATTAGGCTGGCAGGGCAGCTTCTTCAGACACCATTTTCTTTAGCCAGGGAAGGAAAAGGTTACTAGTAAATTGTCTTCCCTTAATAACATATGATTATTTTGCCTTTATTCTTCAGACAGCAGAATGTCACTGCTAAAGAACTTGAGGCTGGTCATTTACCATACAATCTGAATTCAAGATGATATTTATCACCTGTTATTACAAGGTAATAAACACTTTTGGTTCAGTCCTAGGAGTTGAGTGATCATCTTTATGAGGAGCTATGCACAGAATCCTCCAGTCCTTATGTAAACACAATTACTGTAGGAAATTTGTCTGCATAAGGATTGTGCAATATAACTTAAAAAGCCTACTAGTAGTAGATTTCAGGTGCAATGGTAAATTGCAGAACCCAAAGTCCACACATATGGGCTGGCTGCAAGTTATTGTCCTTGTAGTTTGATCAAAGGAAAGATTCAATTTGCTGATAGTTCTTAATGTACCTGAATCCACTGTCAGAAGGACCAGTTAGTCAGGTTTTCTCACTCACCTTCTCCAGTCCTGAAAACTTTCCCTCATAAGAATACCTTCTGATGACATGATTAGAACTTATGATTTCAAAGGTATTGCTCTGGGGAAAAGGATTTTCAGAAGTGTTTGATCCTATACTAATGTTCTGAGTGGGCAAAAATTAGGAAAGAGTCCTTGATTTTGTGAAGATACAAAACTTCTTGCAAACCTTTAGCTGTCAAAGCAATATGTTGTTTGTTTTAATTAGGCCTTTTGAAAGAAGATGTCACATAACATTAAAAGCCTATCTTGTATTTTTAAATAAAATAATTACCTTTGTAAGTAAAGAAACTACTATTATTGATACTACTAGAACTGTAAAGGATGGCACATAAGTCTCTATAATTGCTGAATGGTTAAAAACCAAGCTTACTGCACTGTATTCTAGAATAACCAACATTATTTTTAATGAGTTCTATTACAAGCACTAAAATACTTTATGATTAGATGCAAATATGCTTGCACATGATTTCTTAGACCCAAACAATATACACTATATTCACTTTAACTTAAGTAATTAGCTCTTGCAGCTGTAAAACATGTTTGTATTAACCTTTGGCCTCTGTTCTATCATCAGTGATACACATACTTAGCTTTCCATTTAATACCATTAGAGCCTAAGAGCATTGCTTGCATGCATGCAGCTGCATATGTACACCCATGCAAGTTAATACACCAAATCTCTCAACCAGCATGATGATCTGTTAAAAATGATTATGAAGTCCCTGAGGAATCTCAGTGATTATTAATGAAATCAATAATATCTGATAAAAGATCTCAAAGCAGATCTCATCTGAGTCAAACAAATCCACTTACACTAAGTAGAATTTCCAGAGTATTTTTGCAAATGAGCCTTAAAGAGTTTATAAGCTAGGTTTGAAGTGTAATGTGTACGTTTGGGTGTAACATGCAGTAGAAACTGCTTGTATTTTGGTATCTGATCTTGTAAAAAATCATCGTTGCTAATAGTATATGGAGAAAAGACTGGGTAGTGTAACTTTGAAGCGCTTGTTGGACAGGGTTAGTAGGTTTGCAGCAGGGCTTATTGACATGGCTTGCATTGGTCATAAGTTTTGGGGTTCTCCAGCAAAGGGAGCTGTTTCTTTTACAATTAGCCAAGACTTACTCCACTCTTGTGGCTGAACTGTTACTACTCTTTTTACAAGAACTGGATCTGAAATGTCAGCCAGCTCTGCCTGAACAGCTTATAGATCCAAGCCACTCAAATGGGGACATCTCCGTTATGCGGCTGGGGAACACAGGCACCTGGCTGTGCTGGGGCTGTGTCTCTAATACCAAGCAGGGTATTCCTTTGGGTCGCAGCAGTAGTGAGATGGGTGCAAATACCAGGACTCTGGGTGCTCCAAGGGAAATCTCCTGAGCGACTTGTCAATGAGCACAGACAAGTGGTGGCAAGCAGGGAGCTGTACTCAGATTCTCCATGTCTCTGTCTAATGCCTTAATGCCAGATCAACTTGTTCTCTGATCACAGAGTGGTTTTGATACCTTCATTGTTATTCTCTTCCCCCCTCTCCAAATACTGAGTTATTAGATTCAGCAAATGAATATCAAACCTATCACCAGCAGCAGAAAGTTTGGAAAGTTCTCTTTTTATTTAGCATCTGCAGAAATCAAACCAGCCTCATCCCTCTGTCCCACCTTTTGCGGGGAGTACTGCTTACTGAGAAGGAAGTTGTCTCCTTGATATCAGTGAAGCATTCACCATTTCATAGCGTTCCTTGAGCAAATCTCCAAATACACATGCGCACACATATTTCTTGCCTGCTTAACTTTTCAGATCTTCATCATTTGCCTTACGTTTATACAGAGGTGATCCAGACTGAAAGTTTATTTAGAAGATAGTGTGTCCCTGGGACAAATCATTCACTAACAAAATGGAGCATATTCTAAAACAACAGAGGCAAATGCATCAGCAGCCTTTACCCTCTTCTTGCCTCATACACTGCAGTGTTCGGAGGGTTAGGTTGCCTTTGGTTTTTCCAGAGAATTCCACGCATCAAGAAACTGTCTGCTGTTCTGCTAAAGCTGCTAACTGCTGAGCCAGCACAAAGGACAAGTAAAAACCCAGTGCTGGTCTTCAATATGAATGTTTAGAAAGATTAAATAGCCTTTTATTATGTGACTAACATTTCAAACATGAGCTCCAAGCTTGGTCTCTCCTCCCTCCGTAGCTATTGTGTGCAATAACATCTAAGCATACAGATATATAATCTCCTCCACAACAAGCCACTGCATGCATCTGTATACACGGTATGTATATTTAGTACAGATCAAGACCTCACTGACAATTGTCACCATTTACACCAGTGTCTGTGCAGGCAGAGTCCAGTGCATGACTTGTTCCCTGCTGCAGAGGGACAAAACTGGGCTTACAAAACAGTTCAAGTTTTCTCCTTTGAAGCTGTGAAGCCACAGCCTCAGCTGGTGCATATTGCTGTAGTGCCCTGACTTTAATTTAAACCAGCAGATGAGCTACTCCCCCTTTCCCTGTGCTCCCACACACTTCCCCACCTTTCTAGAGGGTGGTCGAGGACAGATGACATCTTATGTACAGCAGAATCTGCACCATGGAAATCAAACAGTCAAATACAGAAAATTTAGCAAATGCCCTTTGTGGATTGAAGTGAGAAAAGTCAGCTACAGCACATACCCAGGAATGACAAAGAGTGTTCAGTAAATTGCCTTTGTCTGGAGGCATGGGTCGTCTCTTACCTATAGCAGTGAAAAGTGAAAAGAAATTCTCCTGTTTGTAAAAATTTGCATCTTGCTGCATAAAGCAAGAGCATATCTGGGTTTTGATGGGTGCCATGGCAACAATGTTACTGGAGTACAGCATAGGAGCATTTTTGGAGAGACAGAACAGGATGAAACAGACAGCTCACTGCTTATCTGTGGACACAAGGACTTTTGCTGCAGACCCAAAGACAGATTCTCCTTCTTCTTCCTGAGTGGCTATTTACAGTTGCCGTCACATTCGTACTGTCACTGCAGTTGTCCAGAAATAATAAAAAAGGGAAAAAACTGCAACAACTAGGACAGATCTTAAACATAGTTCAGAGTTCCATTATATCTGCATCACTTAAAAGAGAAGAACAATGCAGAGCTACTAAACCCACAGTGCTTACTAGCAAAGAACAAAATCACAGGATTGCATGCTCAGTAAAACCTATGCTTAAGTACCATAATTGCTTTAAAGGTATACATGTAGAGAACAACAGATAACCATGGCTCTGCTTTTGTTCTGTAATAACTAATTTCAGAACATTTCACCTAGGAGTGAATGTTTCACCTTTTCTGAGATCTACAAAACCTGCAATTCTTTTTTAATTCTTTTTTAATTTTTTAATTTTTAATTCTTTTTAAATTCTTTTTTAATTCATATATTCTAGTGTCAGTAAACAGGTATTGGAACTGGAACCTCGTTCAGGTATCGTATGTGCTCTGAGACTTCTGTGCAAAGAGAATAGCTTAATAGTACCAAATTGCAATATAAAATAATACCTACTGCACCAGCCAGGGGGTGGACGGGAATAGCAGAGAGAATATTTCTTCACTTCAGCAATTGACCAGAGCCACATTTCTAGCTCTTTGCATAGAAAGCATAAATCAACCTCTTGCCAGAAAACTGCAGAAACAGTTGCAATACCTGAGAATTAGACTTTCATTCTCTTATTCTGAGCTCCAGTTTATTTGGATTCTGATTTCTTAACAAAAATCAAACTCTTGCAATGTACATTTAGTCTCTCTGTCCCAGTCACTTTTGAATGTCTAGGTCAACTTCAAAGCAAGAAGGAAGTTTTAAAGAGAGTTCCTGGATGTTTCTGGAGTGGCTGGAATATTTCATACCCTGAGAAGGCTGGAGTTAGGGTTCAAAAGCGGGTTTAGACATAAGCAAATCCAAGCAGGAGAGAAAAACAGGTTGTCAGGGTTTGAGAATCCAGCTGCTTATGGAAACAATTTGTTTTTCCAAACACTCCCTGTTCTCATTCTGCATTACTTCACAAGCTTTGTTTCATTTCTGCTCAGATGGTACTAGTTTATTTTCTGTTCACACAAAAGCCTTCCTGACCCTTGCAGCCCACGTCTTCTGCCTTCCTGTTTCTTGCTCTCAGTTTAGATCTGTTCACACATCCTGCAATGCTTAACATCATCCTTGGGCCAGGGAAGTTTGCCATGGAACTTACATTTGTAAATCCTTCTCACAATGTTTTCATATTGATTGTGTGAAACATGACAATGATCGGAGCTCGTGACCCTTTTGTATGTCGATATCCATCAGATGACCTGCAGAATTCAAAGAATAGATAGTATATTCATTATTCTCAAGGAAAAATTGCAGGATAAGCCAGCTGTAATAATATAAGATTTGTGAATCGAAAGATGTCTAACAGCAAGCAGCACGTAAAAAGCAGGAATGGGAAAAAGCAGTATCTCTTTCTTTGAGATTAGCAGGACATTAACAGCAGAAATATTCCAGTATTTCATAGCTCAGAATGAAGGAAAGATTTGTACGGATCTACTTTTCAGACTTCTTTGTGGCCCAGGAATAAAATAATCTGCCTTCGTACAAGAATGTGGTCAAATATATGGTTGTTCTGTTCAGCTGAGTCCACTATCTTTAAGTCATAGCTATATAATTACTCTAAGCTGTATAGTTGCTTTATCTTCCTTAATAAGCCTTCAATTCACTGAAGATCCTCCCCTCCCTCAGCAATTTAATTTATTTAATGAATTACCTATTTTCACTTTACATAAGGTTGATAACCTTGGCCTTGCTACAGATTGTATACACCCTTGAAATATCTTTAGTGAGTCAAACACCAGAGCAAATGTCTGAGTTCCATCTGTTAATAAGATAAACCTATGTGCTGGCTGTATGAAATAAAGCCATATTCAGCTTCCTGGTTCCTTGCTCCTTGTTCAGAAAAAAATATCCAGCCACTGCACTTTCAAGGTGTTCCACGTGTGAATAAAGGTTAGAAACACATGTTCCTGAGTCTGCAGGCAGACTGTGAAAATGATAGAGAAAGGCGCAGCTTCCATCTCCTGCTAGCCTCACTGGCAGGTCAGCTAAAAACATCTGTTTATTATCTCTTTCACTTAAAAACAGGATTTCGCACTTTTGGCACTGAGCAATCCATGCAATGACAAAACCCACAATTACAGGAGCAAAATAATTATTACTGATCTTCACTGTGAGTATCCCACTAATTTTAATAAGCATGATTCAGGAGAGAGAGAATAGTATTCTAAATACAGGTTGTGATGCACAAAACAGAGGGTTAGATCTCCCTTACGACATGAACTGGACACCAGGTTTATTTCAGACATTGCAGCAGAGGTGTTTTTTAGCAGATGTAAATATTCTAGAAACCCACAGCTCTGACGTCTCTCTGGCAGCAGCTACATACTGCTTGAAACTATGAATCAGTGTAGGTGACATAGTAACGACTTAAGTTATTCAGGAAGTATAAAGCAAGATATTTTAATAAGCAAGGTGATCACTATGGCAGACTACTACACTTCCATACTGCTTGTATAAGTTTCCACCTACTTGTAAGATGTTTGAAAAAAGAAAGAAAAGACTGTGATCAACTAACTTAATACAACATGCTATACCATTTTGTGCCCACTGGTGGCTAACTCTGTCCAGGCTGCCAGCACCCAGGACAGCATACTTCCCTGCCTCGTGTTTTGTCCCTGAAGAGTTGAGAGCTACCTACCTGCTACTGAGGACCTGGCTGAAAAGCTCAAAGCAAAGGAAAACAGTTCCCCAGCCCAGACAGTAGCCACAGCTGACACTGCATTAGCTCTGTTTGCAGGGCTTCATCTTTGACCAGCACCAAATGCTTTCTCAAACACAGCTCTGAGCACTACCAGGCTCTCCCGCACAGAGTATTTCAGATCTCCTCCAACACAGGCCAGGACCATGAGTCAGTCAGCCAGCTCAGAACATCAGGATGGGTCTGACCAGTCCGCTGTACAGGTAATGCTTTCTTAAAGCAGTGGATCCAAAACGAGTGCACAACAAACTTCTTAAACAGATGAACTCCGCTCCGGTTGTTCAATTTTATAACTGCATCAAATCTGCTTTACAGCATGTGCTGCATTTCAGAGACTAAAATGCTGAACAGCACTCTCTGCTCTTTATGCCAGACTGCTGCGACAATGCTGCTTTAGTTGCAGTTTCCTCCATAAACGTGAACCATATTCTACCTACAGGTTCTGTAAGAAGTTGGGCAGTGAATTTTTTTTAAGCGCATTATTTTCTTTTCACCTTATCACTATTTTTATCTCATCATTGTAATACGGTAACCATGTGTCCACGCTACTTCAGAAAGACAAAGAACGTAGTGCTTGGAGCTAGCAAGTGAAGCAAGGGCACCACGGTTAGGTAGCACAGAGTCACTGTAGGAAGTACTGCTGTTTCCCTCCATGCCGATTTGGCTGTGGCTGTGGTACAGCAAAATTGTGACTGAAGATCTGATTACACCGCAGAAACAAGCAAGCTGTTGTTTGCAAATATATGTAATTTGAGCATTCCAATGCTCTTACTAAGGACTTCAGCAAGCCCAGCACAACAAATGGATTTTACCAGTAAATGTTACCAAGAATGGAAAAGATGAACTGTTTCTCTCTGCTCCTTCAGCTCAAAGGCCCAAAGCTGCTTTAAACTTCTAGGACTCTGCCATCAATTCCACCACTACGTAAGAGGCCAGTGAAGATGCATCACAGTATGTAATGAATAATTTGAGTATTGCAACACATCTATCAATAGTTGATTCTGATACTAGTGTCTCCACAGACAGCAAGAGTCAATTTACATAGACATGGCAGACCTGTGTTCTTGTAGCAAGAAGTCTCATGATCTATTACAGTGAAGCAAAAGGTTCAAAAGTGTGAGCATGCAGCTAACAGAACCGTTATTAGTCTGAACTTCTGAAAAATGGCTGAGATTGATTTCTTCAGACAATTTTCTGAAAAATCTTTGGATTTTCTGGAAAAACCTTTTGATTTTTTAATATACCCCTTAGGCTGAGTTACTTATTGCTTTACTATCTGTAATGCTGCATAAAGAACACAGCGGATGGTGGTGCAGGATACTGGGGGGAATCCTTCCAGTGTGTATTTGCAGGCCAGGTTCCAATATCACTTGAAACAGTCATTTCCTTTCCCTTACCCAGAAGAGAGAAATTTGACTTGGGGCATGAGGAGGAGAAGCAAAGTGAAGATAAAATTAATGCATGTCAGGATGCTTTTGGGTTAATCAAGTAGCTCCTTCTGCTAAAGAAAAGCCTCACTATCAGCAGACACTGTTCTTTTTACAAGCTTCTCTCAATCTGTGATACTTTGCAGTAGGCAGTTGTGTATAAAACTGCTTATCTCTTCTGTTAAAACCTTACATTAATTACACAGGAAAAAGAGATCAGGAGACTCAAAATGTTTATTTTAATTATTATCTTGCACAGTCACTTCAGAAGGAGGGAAAGGATTTTCTGGATAAATTTTTCCTTTCAAAAACTCAACAGCATCTTTATTTGTCATTTCCTGAAACTTCTTGTTCAAGACCTGGAAGAAAGGAAATGGAAAGAGTACGTTAGTTCTCTTGTCTTCAGCAAACTATGCTGGTCCCTCAAACCAAGCGCTCAGTCATGGAAAGGCCATAGAGAGTCACTGTACTTTGAAAACAGGTTGACTTGAATCATCTATTCTATAAAAATCAGGGAAATAAACCAAAGATGCATAATTCTTTAGGTACAAAGCAATTCAGTGGCTTGACCTTTCATTCTCCCTGAACTATGATTATTTTGCTGATAACGGTAAGTGGTAGCTTATCTTTTAGAGTTTTTCTGTCCCTTCTCCCCAGTGACACCACTGTTACCTTTTAAGTAGAGACAATATACAATTACCTCTCTGGATGAGGCTCACCATTAACTACAAAGCCTGTTCTACCACACATACTCATCACTGTGCTGATAACAGGACAGAAACAGAGAGAGTAACTCTTACCAGAATTACATGATAGCCCAGTTTATTTAGATGCCGCTTCTTCATTGCCAGCTTCCCTTGGGGGTGTGTTGAACCCAAACAGAAGGCAGATGAAGGAACAAAGAGTAAAGCCAATCTACAACCGAGAAGAGTAGGGAAGACTTCATTGTACAAATGCAGAATAAGCATTTTTAAGACAATGATTCAATGATGTCCTTTAACACTGCAGAATATATAGCTTTCTATCTGATAGGTAAAAATATCAGTACTGCACAAATTCCATTATCCTTTTCCTTCTCCAGATTTAAGTAATTTAGACCCTCTCTTCTCCCATGAGCTTCACAGAAGCACCAGCATCTACCCAAATACCTACAACGGAATTTTCTCCTTAGATCTTCACTTCTCCACAATGAGAAGGAAATAGATCATACAAAATTCTACATTATTTTGACAGCTTCTGCACTTACTCTGATCCTCTGCTAATATTTAGAATCAGTTACTTCCAGTCATAAAAGCCTGCCCGGAAGGGTGAGGAAAGCTACATGCCTTGGAAGCCTGGCAGTGAACTTCTGCTACACAATTCACTAGCTCTCTTTTCCCAAAAAGCAAACTGTACAAAATATGTTGCTGTGCAGCGATCCAGCACATAAATGTGTATTACCCAATTCTACTTAAGTGTTACTTAAATGATATATGTCCCACTTCAGTTATTGAGAGGTCATTCTTCTACACAAGATTAATTTAATCACTAAAATGTGGTATGATGATCCCTTTTAATCAAATTACATTTCAGCAGCTGAATTAATTGCCATAACATACCACTGAGATGCACATTTTAGAGATTTAAGAGAATAACCGAATGCTTCATTGGACACACAAACACTTGGAATTTTAAAACCATAATGTAGCAATTTGTTGGAAGGGATTTCAGTCATAATGGATACAGGTTTTGAAGTACGAGTATCAGATTACTGTGATGTTTCCTGCCTCATTCTCTGAAACATTAAGTTGTAGCCTCTGCTAGAAGAAGGTAGTGAGCTGGATGAGTTGCTGCCCTGAACTGGCATGGCAATTTTTGTCTATTTCAGTGAGCACAACTAACAAGTTACCTACTTTGCTTATGCTAGTCAGTGAACTAAAGAAGTAACTGGATGGAATACATACAAATAAAACTATTCTGATAGAAAAAACATGCAGTCAAAAAAGACACCTTTGAACACTTGAGTCAGTGTGATCATCTGTTGCAGGTATTGGGAGCACCTTCTTTCTGTCTGAATCCATTTTGATTTCAAAATCTGGAAAACAAAACAACAAAACATTAATTGTTCAACCTGCTTTGAAATGAACAGCTCATTTGAAAAAGTTAACAGATGCCATCATTTCCCTGTTTCTAATAGCTGTTCTTCAGTAATTTATGTATTACTGATGACTTTTCCCTCCCTGTAACCAATATAAATAGCTATAGCTTGCACATCTCAAAAAACCCCCCCTGTTGATGTAACTTTATGCGAGTGAAATCATAGTCGAAAGAAAGTACTGCTGTCTGTCATCCTTACTCAGATTTTCCTATAATCTGATGCCTCATTAGAAATATTTAGGAAGAAAAGTATTACAAATACAGAAAAACTGGTAACCTGGCAAAAAACCTTAAGCAATATAAAAATATAAAAGAAATCAAATGCTATGAAACGATTACCTGTCGAAAGTCATATCCCATTTCATAAATGAAAGTAAAACCCAAACCTTAGCCAGAACTTAAGAGAACAAAAGGCAGCTGCTGTTTAGCTTTTTTTCTAATGTGATTTAGTACTGACATGTCAACTCTGTAAAACAGTTGGCCATATTGGATTTATGTACAATTAACATCTGCTCACCGATGCTTAACAGAAAGTCCAACGCAGTTTTGTAAATAAGAGCAATCATAAAGTTTTCGTAAATGGACTTAAATGCTTTAACAGAAGCATCCTAGAAAGTAGATTCACCAATCAACAACATCATTTGTTAAAAGATTGTGTCTACACTTTTAATCACTTGCACCCTATGCAAATGTATTACCACCTTATTATTCTGGGGATTATAAATCTACATTAAAAAGAATGTAACAGTAATTTGGCTTCATACCAATATGATATTTATATGGCAGCTGAACATTTTGCTGAAACATGTTCTCATCTCCCAGAAGTTCTATCAGTGCCTCCCGAGCCTTTCTGAGATTAAGAGATACTAATGAGGAGGAATTCTCAGTCAGCACAAATGCAGGCTTTGTGAAGGAAGGGCTATCAAGTTCCATACACACTTTCACACAGCGAAGCATAATTTCCTTTTGTTCTTTGTGAAGATCATCTGAAAAAGGATGCAAGAAAATATTACATCCAATGTATCATCTCACAGAATTTTTCATTTTATCGTCATTCTGTTCTAGCAGAGCAAATGAATTTCAATATAGGAATCAAAACCCAATTGTTTCTTTACAGAATATTATTATCTTCAATGTATTATTAAATATAGGTAACCAATTCAATAATTAAAATATTGAAGCCTACAGCTGAGACCCGTCCGCTTATCCATCTTTCCCCTCTATTGTACACAGCTCTGTGCATGCTATCAGTTATTACAAGAGACTTAAGGAGTCCAACATCGAATGAGAAAGTATGAATGAAAACATTTATAAAATCCAGTCAACTAGAAGGCTGTCTATAAAACAAAGAAGCGATATCAGACTTGGCCGTAATTTAGAAACTGTACTTTGTAATAGTACTAATCTGCACACAGTATAAGCAGTTACAGCTTTACAGCTTTCACGTTCAGTCACAGCACACTCAACAGCAAGACACAGTGGTTTACTCTACACTGAATTTCTACTCTGCTGAATTAACCTACTGGCTGTAGAGAATTGTAATGTGGAAACCAAATTCTACTACAAACCATTCCAAGCTCCTCATTATAACTCAGAACAACAACAACAACAAAAAAAGTATAAATCTGACTCATGATTTCAGGTAGTAAAGTCAGTTTACAAAGGTTGAGACTTCCTGTGCTTTTAAAAATGCCTCAACATTCATTGAAGATGGAACCCCCTGGCTCTTACACATTTCTGTTTTCATGGATCTCATATTCACCTCTCTCCATGTGCACACCTACTATTCAACTGTTGAAATCACGGGGCCCAAGACAATCTGCCCGATGCCCTAGTGCAGAAACAGATCACTTAGATCACCATCACTATGTTAGCCTTGCCTAGAGGACTTCAAATTTACTATTAATCATGACTGCATTCTTTAATTTCTAAACTTTTAACACAATTACAACAAATTACAAATGGAGGCAGAATATCACTTTTAAAATAAGAAGATGACAAAGTAAAGCCTGACCTGGCAGTAGAAGTTCATTCCTGCTGTCCTTTTGCATCAGTGTATCAAGTGCATGATGAGGAAGATATCCTAAGATGCAAAATGAATACGCTGCCTTCAGCAGTTCTGTGTTGGAAATCTGAGGGAGGAACTTATTCAAGCAGCTATGAAGAGTCTCAAAAAACCTTTTCCAAAACAGAAGAAAAGTATCTAAATACACAAATAAGGCTATATAAAATACAGATTTCAAACAAAAATACAAGCTAGAAATCTTTGTTATCTTGTATAATCATATGCTGTGTAACCTTAAAATTAGCTTTTGATTATTCTTTGGGGATACAGCTACCTATCAACAGATTTAGTAGCCTGATCACTCTAGAACCAATGTCTCCATTTTCAATTGCAGAGAAAAAATCCTGTGTAGAAAAAAAATGTGAAAAGACACAGCAAATTTACCTTACAGATTAAACAAACAGGATTACTAACCCTTTACATAATTGAAATCAAATACTAGTTGCCATACATTACTCTATAATGACTACATAGCGTATTATCATGCATTCTAAATGAAAACCTACAGATGCTTTTGGTCTCTGGGAACATAGTTGAGTCGTGAATATACTCGGAGAACAATCATAAGGTTTTTCAAGTTGAGGAATTCAGGGTCTTCTGTCACCTTCTCAGCAAAAATACCCATCAGCTCAGTATGCTGAAAGCCAAGTGTCTCGCAGGCAGAAAGAAAAAGCATAATCTAAAAGAAAAGATAGTTTTATAAGGTCAAGAAAGCCAGTGAAGTGGATCTAATGCTGATTTCAGAAAAGGCATTACTAATGAAAGCAAATTTTTCAAACCATAACACCTTTTTATTTCTTATTTCTTTATTCATAAAAAAATAGAAGAGCATTTTAAAAATCTAACTGTACCAACTTCATCAGACTGGTATTCCTAAGAAAATCTGTTCTCCAAAGATCAAACATAAACACAAAGAAAGGGAAGATGGAAAGCACCAGATATTCTACTAGTACCACTGTAAATTATTTGGTCTCAGACTTACCTGTCTTTTGTCCCAAATGCAGGCAGTAGAATTAACATAGTCTGCTAATGCTGAAAATAGTTTCACATTACGGTACTGGAGACTGCAACAAGCTTCCAGAATGACAATTAGCTGCCGAAATGGAATATCATGGATACGCTCTGCAACAGAATAGAAAAAAAAAGGATAAATGAAGCAAAGCAACAGGAAATGTAGGGTGGAGACACTGTGGGAACAGTTTGGATGAGGGACGAACTACAGGGGGAAAAAAAAACAAAATCAGGTAAGGAACTGTGGAATAGAGTGAGACTACCTAGGCAAAGCCAAGTGAGCTAAAACACATGAAGAAACTGAGGCTGGGTCAAGCTAGAAAGGATAAATCAGAAAATGGGGACAAAGGAACAAAAGCAGCAAGAAGATTGTTTTCCCAGAACATCTTCTGTTCCAAGATTCTTGATTTTCCCCAACTCCCTGCGCTCAGCATGGAATCCCTAAGGCTAGCCACTTCAGCACTGATTGAGCCTTTGGGCTGTTCACCTCACCATGTCCGCTGAGGCAGTAACAAAGAGATGGATCTAAAGCTGCTGACTGATCAGATATTAGCACATGATGAAATTTACTTTTCCCCCCCCATTTGGTTTTACAACCAGCAAGAAATCACAAATAGGAATCTATGTCTAAAAAGCACTAAGGGCTGTCAAGCACTAAAGCATTACTGTATGCCAAACTGGAAAACACAGAACCGTAACACAACCTCCTGGCATATAAGCAGTGATGACACAGATTGAGTGCCAGATAAAAACAGACTTCTGCACAGGACTGCTGCTTCATTTGCCACACAAGATGGACCTAATCCTGAGATGAAAAGGATTAAGTACTGAAGAACAGTGCTGTCTCTTGAACATATTTACTCTCTCTTGAACAACTCTGTTGCAATGAGGGGCATACATGTCATAAAGACAGTAAGCATAGGAGAAAAGAGCACAGTTACAATAGTAGGATCACCACTCCATAGAACTAGACTTTATTTCTTCCTCTGCCAGAGGACTCAAGAGGATAGCAGGAAAGTAATTCTTGAAAATTTAACTCCTCCAAGTTGTGCTCAGTGATTTTCCAGACTCAGCATAAAACACTGTTACCTCCTTTCTTGAAGTGCTCAGTGCTGACAACTGTGATAGAAGCCAATGACAGCTGGGTATCAAATAAAGCGATTTGTAATGCTAGGTACTCTTAAAGAAAACAGGCTAATGGAATCTCGTGTCACTGGTCACTCTGACCTTAATCTCTCTTCTGTGTAATTAGAAAATTAGTATCATCACTGGGTCGCTTCCTTGCTGCTGCAAAATTTAACTCAGGAAGTGCCTATGAAGTTATTACAATTCTGGCCACATCCCCAGATATGGGAGAGGAGGCCACTTTCTTGAGAGCCCCACAAACAGGATAGAACTTGGAAAACCTGCTAGAGAATTCCTTTCCCCCTTCAGCCCCAAAGTGCGCTCTTCTCTCCTCTTCCTATTCCATCAACAGCCTCTTATAGGGGTGACTTCTGTTCAGAAATTAATCACTCTGACCTCAGAGCATCATTTGCCCTGAGAATATGCACTAAAAAAATGCAGAAAAAGAAGTACTAAATTGTTGTGAATTAAGTTTAATTAACTGAATTCCATTACGTGAGTACTTTTGACCGAATGGTTTCGCTTAGCATGAGCAGTGGCTTAGCTTGGGAAGCTGAAGTTGCTAGAGCCTTAGGTCTCAAGCAGCTAACTACCACCTAAATAAACTTGAACTTATATTACAATCTGCACTTAGTTATGAAAACAGAGGCCCTGAGACCACTGCAAACTGGAGGATAAAGGAGTTGCACCTGTTAGCAACAACCAGGAGAGACAGGAAGGAATTTACAGCCTGCCTGTAGACAATGAAAGAACCCAATGATGCATGAGAAGAACCCACACCAAAATTCACCAGTGGGCCAAGAGCATGTGAACTGAGTATAACGGAATAAAAACCTAGGAATTTCCTTGTTCTGGGTTCCTCTCAGAACAATAGGTTCCTGTTCCTGTGCACTCTATTATTTTTCTAAGAATTGGATGTCTGAGACTCTGCCATGGGAAAGCTAGGGCGGAAGATAACAGAGCAGCTGCTCATTGTGTGTATGCCATTTAGCCTGTGTGCTAAGTGTGGTGAAAGTCCTATGGGAGAAGCCAGTATGTCCTAACACTTAAGAACTAGGAGAAATAAAGACTGTATATGCAGCCCAAACACTCCTGGTCCATTTATGTTAAGAATGCTATTTTCCTATCTTAATGTGTTTGTAGATACAAATTCAGATGTATTTTAAGTCTGAATCAATTCATACTGACCACATATACTTAAGAAATGTATTGTAAAAGTATGGAGAGAGATGAAAGCATTAAATTTCATTTAATTATTTTCTGGGCTGCAGCATGAGGTCAGTTATTAAGCAGCATTCAATATCTGAATCCAGTTAATCAGGGAAACATTACGTTCCCTTTACCTTATCAACTAATCATGCTAAGCCACCAATTCATCTTGTAAGATGTCCACTTCCAATTCAGATTTGTTTTAAAAGTTTATCTGAAATCTATTTTTTCTTCCTAGAATTCCATTCTTTTTCCTAAATTCTACATATAGAAAAATGCAGAGAAAAATATGTAACTCAGGTAAATGTTAAGAAGGGCAGAGACAATAAGAGTTACTTGTTTTCATTGTCTATCGGTAATTTTCTGTCTTGATGCTTGTCAAACACATCACTAAAATATAGTGTAAACCAAAAATGTTCCCGAGTTTTAAAGGAAATCAGAAAAGGGAAATAAGACAATTAGGAAGCATCTGGTATAAGGAAGGGAATTTAACAAAAATTTCTTTCTTACCCTGGATCTTTTTACTGGAGGCATTCAGGATTGGAATGGAACAATAATTCATTTCAACAAGAGCCAAAAACATACGCAGAGCATTCGGGAAAGTCAGATGGTCTACCTCTTTCAAAACTGCCATCTAAAGTGAATTAGAGTTTATTAATCCTTCATTCTTCAGGTATATTATCACTGCTTTCTGGTGAAGGCATTTTCACCAAAACTTTCACAAATTCCTTAGCCTGTTCAGGTTTACATGAAAGAAAAAGGAGCAACAAACAGCAAAAGCATAAAGTAATTACTCTCAATTTCTTAATACACAATTTTAGCAGATCAAGTGTTCTACAGCCATGTCACTATGCAAGTTCCCAGCGATCTGCCTTTATGTTTCTTTAAAAAGAAGTCTCAGTAAAGCTCATTTCCCACTACTTTGAATATATATCTTTTACCAACTCTTGAAAAAGTAGCAGAAATATAATTGTCACAGTTGACCGATTTAATAGTACTCCAATTACTGTTCTGGATGTGTGTGAAAGCTGTAAGCCTTCAAAATGATCCAATACCACACCGAGTGGCCTATCCCTAACACAGACACCCAGCTACAGATGTGGTCTGATGCACAGAAGGCCAGCTCTGATGCCACAAAAGAGACCTCATTTATTGAAGCAGTAATTAGATTGGTATGACAGTAAAAATGAGACTACAAAGTATATTGGCTATTAAAACACAATATTCTTACTGCACGCATATCAAAGGTTAAATATAAAACTGTCTACAATAGAAATTACACAGTATTAGAAATAGCACCCAGTGGGCTCACAAAATTAAGTGCTCCCCTCAGTTAACATGGAAAAATGTTACTTACTTCTCAGTTCCGTATTCCTACACAGCTGGCTTGTCACCATCTTGTAAAAAGTGGTACCTTGTCCAAGGTTTTATGATTTACTTACACCTAACACATTGTGTGAGCCCCCTGCACTGCTCTATTCTTGCCCAGTTTCCCATCAATGGTATCTTCCCTCACCTCCTCAAAAATGCTATTACAAACTCTGACTTCAGAGCCCTACAGCTATGTGATAAAAACACTAGCAGGCCTTGTTTAAAAGGTTTCAAAAAATGCCTTTAAATCAGGGGAAGAAACCAAGTACACCTTACCATAAAACTTACAGCCTGCTCCCAACCACTGTATTTCCCAGGGGACTTCTCAGATACACATAAATATAAGGCCATGAGCTAGATGAGTTCTCCTGCCATCTCACTGCCATTGGTCCTCCCAGCCATTATTGCATCCCCATACAATTACTGGACACAGCCCCATCACAGACTAGTTTTCTGTCTTCTCATCTTCCAGCCACAAGCTGAGTAAGGGATTCAGGGAACAGCCTGTAAGTGCTTGTGTAAAATACCATGTGGCCAACTCAAACAAGAGGTGAAGGCACTCATATTTTATTGCCTTGATTCCTCTTGTCATCTCCATTGCTTTCTGCCCCTTTTAATGGTGGGCTATTCCCAACCTCCAAATACAAGTTCTTCCTGCAGCTGGGCTATGATTCGTGGAGCAAATGCATTTAACCTGTCTACTGTATTTTCTCTTTAAGTGTCTGAAAAGAACCATACACAATTTATGAACAATGTAAGAGCACAAGCTTTGTGGTAGTTAAAACGTGCCTACAACTAAATTTACCTCTAATTTCTTTTTCAGAAAGACTGGAGCATCTCTTCCCATGCATTTCATCAGGTTATGCAGTGTAAAGATGTCTCTGATACTTGTAATGCGCTGCTCCACTAGCAATCTGATGAAGAAACACACAGAAGGACTTGAGCTAGAGAGAGGAACTGTTTAATAGAGCTGTCATACCTTCAGCAGAAATAGGTATGTACCCCCATTCTTCCTCACTGACTTACTCCCAAACTAAGCTGTTATTCCCTGCTCCTCTCCCACCTCCTTTTTTTCAAGGCTGGCATAACTTTACATGATGTGGCTGCAGCACAGATATTTTGCACATGGAAATAACGATACATGCTTTCTTAATATTATCGTGACAGATGAGTGTTGTTACTGATACATTAACAGCGGGGGCACCTGACCAGCCTGCGCACGTGACTGTGCAGATGTGAGTGCTGTTAAACTTCAAGGAATTAGCACTGTTCTGTAGGAAAAAAAAAAAAAAAAAAAAAGAAAGCAGCACATTTTTATCACAGAATCATCTCTGTGCAGGCAAGTTCTGAAGCAGCTGGCAAACTCGGGGATGGACACCACCAACTAGGTGCAAGTGAGGCAAAAACCCAAACAAGTGCTGTGGCTGCAGAAAGAGAAGGCGAGATGATAACATGGAGGGATCATAAGCACAAGATGGAGTTCTGCACCCCAGCACCTCCTTTTCCAGCTCAGGAGGTATTTTATTGTTATGTCTGAATCACTCTTAAATATACCTGCACAGCTACAAAAATATGAAGTGTCACTAAGGCAGTGCATTGCTCTGAAATTCATTCCTGCAGATGCAGCTTCCTGCAAATGGGCAACAGCTCAAGACATCAAGAAAGAGCTGTAGGTGGATGTCCTGCTTTCCACCAACTTACAAGGAATCTGTACCTGAGCTTCCAGGAGAACCTGTTTTCTGCATATCACTAACACATCTACCTTCTCAAAGCAGGACCGGATACAAAGGACCAAAAGCCAAGGCAAATTTTGTGACAGCCTCAGTAAAAACAATCTCATGGGAGTGCACAGATTGGTTACCCATGTAAACTTTCTTGGCCCAGATAAAAAATAACTACAGCTGAAGAAGCTATTCTGATAAAACACTCCACAGCAGGCCTTGCTGGATGCACAGAGAAAGTCTAAACTTGCCTTCATTTTTAATTTTTACTTATTAAATTAAAATATTCCCTGGCTGTTGCACAGCATTTTTGTCATGACAAATCTAAATACTTCACAAAGCAAGCTAGTCTCATTACCTCCTTTCTACACACAGATAAAAGAGGCATAGCTATGCAAAGTGACTTGATCAGCATCACAAAAAACTCAGTGCTGGAGCTGCAGTCACAGTATGAATCCTCTGCAGAGCAGTTTAGCACCCAGTGTCATCGGAAGCCTTTCTGCTTGAAACTGCAAAAACAATGCCAAAAATCACCGTCTTGTACAGCTGTTATGTGACCACTGACATCCTAAAGCCACAGCATGTCTTTCATGCGCAGACATTCCCCCCATGACTTCTAAGACATACATTCAAACATTTAAATATGAAGAACATGTGAAAGATGTATTTTTCTCACTGTAATCCAGCTTGAAGAGCGCTCACATTCTTGTCTTTATCCATCCCTGCTAAAGTAGTTGCCAAAACTGAGATACATCGATTATCAAATTGATTGAGTTTCTCCTGTTAAAGTTTTCACAATGTCAGATTATTTCAGAGCAGTAAAAGTTACAGAAAAGAAAAACAAACCACTCAATCCACATAACTTGGCATGTGGCGCTTGCCATCTTTTTTCCCCCCAGAAGTCAGTTCATGAACTTTAATACTGCAGTGAGCTACAAGGTCTCTCATCAGTCAAATTTAGCTGATTTGACAAAGGTCATGATTTTTGAGACTTCTATTAAATCCTTCTGTAATCAGGCAGTGGTTTCAAAAATTAAAGAAACTGGACGTACACACTCTATGGGAGCTCTGTTTCCATGAAACATTAGACTAAACCAGGGCTATAACCCAACTCTCTCTGATGTTGCATCCCGGAATTAGCCCAGAGGCTTCAGCCCAAATTTAGGAGACAAGTGATTTTGATACTTACTTGGCACACCCTCACCAAAGTCTGGACCAGGAGAGTGTTCTGAGGAACACCCAGGTTCACCAGGGCATGCAGACTGAACACCAGGTCACCCCGCATCATCCTTCTGGCATCCCGCAGCAGCCGTTGACAAAGCTTGACAAAAGCCGGGTGCTCAAAGATCAGCTGCTTCTCATAACGCTGCTGCTCTTCAGACAGGCTTTTGAAGAGCCTCCATACCGTAGTTAAACAGTTTGTGAAGTGCTTAATGGAAACAGCAGACTCGTACAAGTCCAGTGCATCACTAGGACAGGTACATTTCTGGAGACTACTATAGAACAGTTCACTACGATCTGCTACATGCTTCTCTTTGGGGCTCCCAGAATCATCTAACTTTTCAAGTTCCAAGGAGCTCTGGGGAGTCTCCTCACTTATCAAAGCCTCTGTACTCTTCTCTGGTTTTATTTTAACACCTGTACTAAAAACATCTGTCTTTTGAGACAGAAATCGAAGAGATGGGCCATGAAAAGGAGGAAAAATATTTAATAGTAATCGCCTGAAGTTCACATTTTCCAGGGGCTCCCTGTACCTGCAAATACGTAATACGTGTTTTCTGGTTGTGGCTGAAGACTTGGGAGCGAGCACAGAATTGCACCTATGCATGCACCTAACAGTGCTCAGCAAATAACTTATTTTATTATTCATTATTACTAATGTCTCATGAATAGCTCTGAAATGCCAACTCAGCATGAGTGATCCGATGAAATTCTACAAGGAGAATAAGTAACATCACTTATCTGTAAAAATAATTGAAAATTACGGATTAGTGACTGAACCTTCAATTACTAAAGTTTCAATTACCTAATTACGCACAACTTTTACAGGAAACAACGAACCAACCAACCAAACCCACAAACGTTTGGAAAACGATCCCTGGGAAATGATTTGCAGCGAGACTTCTACTGGATCTCTTATGCTTTAGAGATCTCAACACAAGACAAACTCATCCTGGGTATCCACATTCTTTGCTGTTTTAACCAAAAGCCATGCGGGAAGGGAAAAAGCCTTTTCCCAACAGGCGTTTCTCCTGCCCCTGGCACGGCCCTGGTGCGTTACTGCTAACTTTCAGCTCCGCTTAACAGAACCCCGCCTGGCTGCGGCCACAGCCAACAGCCTGGTCCAGCCCCATGCCGCCGTCCCACTGGCAACACCCCCACTGCCGGAGGCACCAGCGGGCAGCCTTTCGGTTTCGGGCTCGCCTTCTGCGGGCACTGGGAACGCTGCCTAAGGGGCTACGGTATAGGAGGTGTGGGCCCAAGGCCCGGCGCCAAGGGGACAGAGGCCTTTCGGCGGCACCGCACCGGCTCACAGCACCTGGCCGCAGTGGCGGGGCATCCCGCCTGTCCGGCCCGGCCCGGCCCGGCCTGGC
>JANHGB010037277.1:0-10495 GCA_026283785.1 Coracopsis vasa | reverse complement strand
GGAATGATCCTGATCATTCTGCTGGACAGGATCTGGAGCAGTGAGTCAGCACTCATGTCAAGGGGAAACAGAAAAAAGAAACCATGTTTAGGCTGATGCTCAGAGTATTGAATTGTAGAAGGCTATAAGCTACTGAGATAACTCCACTGTAGAAATAAAGAGACTTAAAAATGATTTTTAATTCTTGATTATGTTTTCTGTATACTGCCAACTTGAGTTTGTTACGTGGGTTTGGGGGTGCCAATCAGTGTTTTTACTCTGCGTGGAAACTGAGAAGAGATCATGCAGGAGTACTTAAAATCAAATAATATTATGAAGGCTACTTGGGATAGACCTGCGTATTCAAAAATCAAGTTGTGTTTACCTGCATTACTCTGACACATATGACTACAGGCACTGCACTCTGAGTATCTTTATTCAGTCATACGAAGAGTCCTTGAATTTGATGGGACATGGTCAATACCTATCCTCACAAGCCTCTTTTTCTCTAGAAGTTTCCAACTGTATTGTTCATATACTTTCTTTCTCCTTCACTTATATCCGTAACATCTTGTTTGTAATGAGCTAGTACCCTGGTCTCTTCCTTCCCTTAAAGCATTGTACAAACCTGTGCAAGTTACTTGCACTTATTTTTTCCCTATGCTATAATCTAAGTTCAGATTGCTTCAAATAGTATAATTGTACATATTTCTTAGAGTTAGTCTTCCACACTTTGCAATCCCTCTCTTAATGAACAACTAGAATGCAAAAATATCTTTAGAAAATACATGGAGCACAAGGAAAAAAAATGCATTTATTCTTTGCTGAAGAGTAACCTTTCCTTTCTGTTATCACATGGAGCTTTCTGCCCTGGCATGCCTAATAGATGTTTCTATAGCGCCTCCATTGCTTGCTAATCCAAATAATTCACAGCACTGCACATTTGCTAAGACAGCATTGCATTTATGGTTCACTTTGTAGTATGTCAAATACTGTTTCTCTGTATGAAAGCTACAGCTTTTTCATTTTTCTGTTAGTGCTTCTTTCTTCTTTGGTAGGAAGTATGTTTACTTAAAAGTAAATAAACACATTTGGAAATGGAGGTTAATGAAGAGCACTGAGTTTGCTATCTAAGCTTATGTTCAAAGGTTCTTGTTACTCAGTTTCTTCTCCCTGGCCCCGGTTTAGATAAGCAGTTCTAATATCTAAAACCTCATGCCTTTAAAGCCACAGATGAATTTGAGCATTTCTTCTGTGAAGTACTTTCTTAAAAATGGAGCTTAGAAAATGATGGATAGCATATGCTTTAAAGGAGGGTTAACACCTCTCTATCCCTATAGAAAGGTTAAAGCCCACCCTGCACCTCAAACAAACTGGCAAGTAATTTTATAATAACTTCTGCAGAAGAAAAATTCCCTCTTCACTGCAAACAGTGAATGGGCAATTTATGCCTAGTGCCTAAGGATTTATATCACTTTATTTTAAACAGAAAATGTCATGTCTTAGGTGAGGATTATTTTTATTGCCCGTCACTTCTGAATATATTTATTCAGGGATATCTTGTACTGATGAATTTCACAATATACTGTTTAAATGTATTTCTTATGATCAGTCTGAAAACACTTTTTTTTTTTTTTTTATTACATTAGATAATGCCTTGCTGTGTTCTTCATTGTGAATTTTACATAGGTTGTTACTGTTCAGATGCTCCCAGATTGCTGGCTGTTTGGAATAGGATGTGCAGTGTCCAAAATATAAAGTTGTGCCTAGTATTTGTCACCTGCATTTCAGCACATAAATCCTTTCACTTCTCAGAACGCTCTGGTACCTTGCAGTCCAAAATCAACAGACTACTTGGCCCTTCTATGCTTAATTTGAAAATCAGTGTTGTAAGTTTGTTAATATCTGTGTAGCTGCAGTGAGTCACAAGAATAAATAGTACTTGGAATTTGTTAAAAAGTCATTAAAAGTTATTTGATACAAACATTAATATTTTATTTGATTTATTCAATATGTAGACTTGAATTGATGACAATATCTACTGAGAAGTAAATGAAATATTGAATGTTATTTATTCTTCCAACAGCGGAAAAATCTTCTGGTAAGGTGTGTGTAGGGACCAGAGGCTTTGACTGAAGATAGATAGTAAAAAAGAAAAAAAAAAATTATCTACTTTCTTTGGGTTTACCTTGAGCTATCCCATACATCTGTGGAGTGCAACAACAGCAGGATCAGGTGTATTCTCTTTTAAACCAACTCTCAGCATTGCTGAAGTTCCAGGTAAGCAGTGATTTTTCTCCTCTAATGAAAGGAAAGCTAGAATTTGCTGTGGAAGAAAAATGGTAAATAAATTTAACTCAAAAGAGTGTGGGAAAACATTTTAATATCTTCCTGAATTTAGTATGAAATTTTCAAAATAGTTTTCATTGTTTTCAGAGGTGTCAAGAGGCTTTTCTCTGTCCTTTTTTGAAATAAAACCTTAGTGTTATAAAGGTTGTAAAATCTTAGTGTTTACTTTTAGAATGGGCATCTTTATTGCCTAATGTTACATTTGAAAGCAGAAACAAAGAGATTATAGAAATGGTTAAACATCATGGAAAACAAGCCACTTTGTACGTAGTCAGATTAATACTATCAGATTGACTTTTAAATGAAATTTTGCTGTTCCACAACAATTGTTCACATTTACATGTAACCTGAGGCTTTTAGTAGCTTGTATTTTGATTTCTGTTGAGGAGACCGTAGTGATGACAAAACCCAGTGAACTCAGGAAATCACAACTGGGCTGATTGGTAAAACCATCACAAGAATAGTTGATGTTGAAAACTTTTATGCAGCAAACAACATATATTTTTGGATTATGAATAAAAGTGACCATGGTAGGTAACCACAGGGTAATTCCATCCTAATGGAGTAAATGGATTCAGAAATGAAAGAGGAGCAAATACAAAAAAACACTGATTACAAGAAAACTTCTGTTTTCCTTTGGTTTCATTTTAGTGAGACCAATTTATTTCAAATATGACCTTTGCAGTGATGAATGCACTTCCTAAACTTCCCTTCCAATGTCATAAGTTCCATTCGCATTGTCTTAGAAAGAACATCATACAGTTTTGACAGTCTGCTTAGAAAAAGTTTCAACTATAAGTGGAGGATTCAATAATATATCAATAAAAAGAAATAATCCTCTTCCTTGCACATGTTCTTTCTCCAGTATAAAAGACACATTTTTGTTCACCTTTGTTTTTATAGATGGGAAAAGAAGATTTTTATTTAAAATGGGATGTTCCACTTTAATAAAAACATCTTTATCTTCAAAAATATAACATCAATTATTCTGGTTTGCAAGTCAGTCTCTGGAATACGATGCTGGGATGCAATATTCCGAGTTTCAGTTTTTGTTATCAAAGCATATCTCAAGCTATAAATTGCAGCTTAGGAACTGCTTGGGAGGACATATTTATGTCGAAAAAAGATAATCTTGGCTAGGATGCTTGAAAGTTTTTACTGGCCTTCTAATGTGTGAAAAAGAAACGGAAACTGAAAGGAAAAGAGACAGAACTTATGTATGTGGAGGCTGCAGGAAACAGTGCCGGCTTTCAGTGCATCATAGGCTAAAAAATGTTGATAACTAAAGCTCCTTCCTGAAAATCTGAGGATCATGAAAGTATGAATAATTTTCATTTTCATATCTTTTAATCTTGTCCCAACACTATCAGGTTTGCAAATGAAACACTGGATCTTTTCTGGAGAAACTATTCTGAGGATGAATCTCACCTAACTGGGAACCATGGGGGCTGCTCATCTGGAACAGAGCAATGTTCATGGGAGGTCACCCATTCTGTTTATAGAGATCCAGCTGAAGTATGTCATATGCCCAGTTTCATCACTGAGAGGTTTTTAGGGTCATTCAAAAAGTCAAGGGCAGGCTTATGGGTTTTTGGACCTCACTCATATCTGGAAATAAGTTCTTGCAAAGGGTGTCAGCGTTGCCTGACCTTGCATACTCTCCTTTGTGCTTTAGCTTGACAGTGCTAGTAGTTTTCTCTTCATGGCTGTGTGTGAGACCTAGTGCATTTTTGAGCATCATATTCTGAATTGGGGTCAGGAAAACTTGAGCAGAACAGGATTCAATCTGAACAGAGCCTTTAAATAAGCTCCTCCTGGGACCCAATGTTATAATTTTGGAGAAGGCATCTACAGTAAATGACTATGTTATGATCTCCATCCTTTCCCCTGAGGCAGGCTGGACCCAGTACCTGATTATTAAGCATTTTATTAGGATTATTTTCTTGTTATGTTGTTAGAGACTTGCAAATGCTTTTTCCTTTATTTCATGTTTGAAAGACCAGTGTACGTGACAGCACGAAAGACCTTCCTGCTACATGGGATTCAGGGATGGAGCTAGTGCATATGGGAGCTAGTTTAAGGCTCAGCAAAAGACAGTAGAACATCCCATTTTACTGCAAACTCCAGAAAATAATTTTGGTTTCTGTTTTGGAGGGGGAACAGAAAATTACATTACCTGAGGCTAGAAAGTGATGTGGTAATAGAAGTGGTGTACTACACTAGTAGTTCTGCAAATGTACTCCAAACAAACAAACAAAAAAGAAACAACAAAAACCAACAACCAACCAACCAAAAAAGAACAAGGGAAGTTTTGTGTGTAGCAGAACACGTTATATTGATGTTAATTAAGACTTCTTTCTTCCTGCTTGCAACTGTAACAGTCTTAAGAACACGTGACAATATCTATTTATTATTTAATAAACTTCATTACTTCCTCTTTTCTACTGATTTAATACTACTGTATAATTCTGTTCCAGGACCTTTACTCCTGATTTATACCAGGCTAAGCAAGAAATAATGAAGTCAAGGTCTTGGTGGAAGATATGAAACGTAAATTGCTGCCAGTTTTCTGCTGAGATAAGCCTGAGAGGTCTGGAGATTATCAGAGAAACGGCTTGACCACATAGAAGATAGACTTGTGCAAGCTGAGCTTGTCCTGGCCCTTACCTTGCTGACCTGAAAGACCCACTGGCAACAGAATGGGACAGGTTTGAGGGAAGGCGGAAACTTAGGTGGGACAGAGACAATGGCTTCTGAGCTGTTGCCTCAGGCAGGTGAATGGGAGGACTGATTTCCCTCTCTTAGTGCTTGTGCAACTCTTTTTTCGTCCTCCTGCTGGTACCCCAGTAGCGCAGAGAAATGCTCATTGCCTTGGCTGCTTGCATGCAGCTCTGCCCTGCTGGAGTAAAACATAAATAAATATCAACCTTCAGAACTCAGGAGTAACTGGGTTTTGCCCTACTTCCAATCAGTGTCTCTTTTTTTTTTTTTTAATAAAATTAAGTCTTTCAAATTTATTCCCTCTTTTGGGATGGACAAAACTGTTGCTGTCCAGCTCACCTGTGAGAAGCTGCTTTCTGTAGATCGACAAGCTCTATAGAGAGAATAGCATGTGCAGCATGAAAGGTATAGCAGTCAAAAACTCTTTCAGCCAGATGCCTGCAACCTCATCAGCCCTGCATTTATCTGAAAATTATTCTCCCTACACACATTGTTCCAGGTGGTGATTTAAAGAAAAAAATCTAAACGCAATCTTCTACCTCAGTTTTGTACTGAGACTATATTAAAGTGATTTTCTTCACTGAAAAGTTATCTCTTGAGTGTAATAATCTAATCAATGCTGATCATGAAAGTGACTAAAGACGATAACCTATCTCAAAATACATAAAGCTTCTGTTACAAGTTTTGCCATTGGTTTATTCATCTGCAGCTTGCAGTTTTATTCTCTTTCTGAAGGTTCAGAAGAAGAACAAGTGTTTTATTCTCCTCAGGCAGACTTACCTGTTTTAAAATTCAAAACTAATACATTTGTATGGTTTGTGCATCAGTAAGAGGAATGACATGTCTGTGCTTTGCAGTGCAACCCCTTTGACAGATCTTGCAGTCCCAGTTCTGCAAGGATGTATCTGTTACAAGGATGAAAAGCAGAAGTGTGCTCCAGGGAGTGAGAAAGATCTGCTGACCTGGAACCAGTCAAATCTGTAAGGCATTTAGACCGAGAACTTCATAAGCCAGGAGCACTTCTTAACAAAGCATAAATTAAAACTTGGGAGAGATCAATTTATTAAATGTGTACAGCATCTGTGATTCCTACTTTAAAGAGCATTTTAATACTCATAAAAATGAGGCATGTCTCAAAGCAAGATCTAATGGCTTTGGAAGATTCATAAATTTCAGTAACTATACACCTTTGAGCACCCAATGAACTTAAATAGGAAAAGTATAATATAAGGAGCTCCATTACAAATTTAGGGCCCATGTATGTGTCAAAAGAGAACTAATTTTTAATAGGTCCTAATTTGAAAATGTGGATTGCAGTTTCATTGATATGACTGCAGTTCATTTTTACTAACAACTTGCAATTCATGGGAAGACAGAAACTGATATTTATCATGATCTGAAGGGTGGAGTTTGATCTTGTGATGCCTCATGAGTTACAGGGCAAAGATTTTATTCTGGGCTGCATCATCCTGGAACCATTATCTTGGGTCTACCAGAGAGGTAAAACCTCAGTTTGCTATTAGCAATGATATTGCTTTAATTGACTCTCATCTAAGATCTTAGAAATACATGTTTCTTATCTAGTAGCATGTAAGCGCAGCAGAAGATCTTCAAAGGCTGCTATGTCACTCTAATAAGAGCTTCTGGCAGTCTGTATCATCATACTAGCTTGCAGGTAAATCTCATATAATCAATCATTTTGGTACAAAAATTTTGGCTGTACTTTGTTTTGCATTTCTGTGAAATTGACATGATCTGCTTTCTTATCGGTTTTGGTGATATGAGAGTTATACTGATGCTATTTGAATTAAAATGGTATAAAATTAGCCATATAAGAAAAGAATCAGGATTTGCATATTATCAGTACTTTGCTGCAAATAAGTTCAGTTTGAAAGGGCAGACTATGATCTATTATCTAAATCTAAGATGTTTGAGCAATTAGCTGTGCAGCAATACTTCTAGTCACCTTTCTTTACAGGAGGTAATTGTAAAAAATCCTGTTGTGTTTGGGGGGGCTAATGACTTTTCCTTTCTTTTTGTATACTTACATATGTACATATTACATGTGTGTAAATGCACGTGCTTTATCTATAGATGGACATGAAGTCCGTAATACTTCATTAAGCAAAGCCAGCAGTAGTCCACCTTTTCTGTAAGGACCTTCATTTTTGTACCTGAAAGAGAAAGATAACAGGCATTTTTTCTTTTTTCTTTTGATTTATTAGGAAAGGATTATTCCTGGTGGAACTAAGGAGTGGGACAACAAATATTTTTCTTCAGACAGCCATTCCCATCTATCTGCTTGTTTTGTTCACAAGACAGCCACTGAAAAAATTACAAAAACATATGGACTGAAAAATTAACAGGTTTAAACCAAAACGTAATCCATTCTTTACTAACTGATACACAGTCTGCTTTGTTCGGTGTATAAGCTTTATATCTCAGCAGCGCAAACAAATCAGTGTGGGTTTGAACTTCCTTTCTCCTGCAGTCCTTGGGCTCACCTTTACTAGCTTGCGTAGTACTTTGGAAGAGAAAATGGTTTTATTGCATTGTTCCTTTTTTGTTCAGCATTTCTCTCTAGGACATACAAAATCCTGCAAAAAGTCCAGGTATTAATCCATGGCACATCTAGTGCCTCCTCACAGAGTAGTACCTACAATGAGTGCCTCATCCTTGCTCTGATGCTCATCCAGAAGTAAAATCACAGATCTTCCAGCACCAGAGTACGAGTGCAATCTTTACTACTGATCACAAGTGTTTTCACTGAGCTAATTGTCTCTAGCTGTTGGGAGTTGCCCAATTCTTGCAGAGGGAGCAGCCTGAGGGGTGAAGCTGCTGCAGGCGGAGGGACTGCAGGAGAAAGAGACCAGTTACAGTAAAACAGAGGGAGAATTTGGAAAAACCATTCTTGTCTGCAGTTGAACCAAATAATGGCCGGAAATGCTGGTTACTGGTCATTGCTGGGGATTCCTCTGGATGTTAGAAGTAAACCCTCACTAGACTTTATCATCTATCTAAGATTACTTAGACTGTAACATAATTTGCAGTTGCAATGTATGTATAAATGATGTTCGCGTGCAGCCAATTCTGTCAGAAGAAACATTGCATATGCCAGAATCAGTCTAACCGCAGCGATCCAGCCCAGCTGGGGGTCACATTTTCTGGCTGCACAAACCCATTAAAACTAGAATGCCTTGGAAGGGAGAAAGGTGTGCCTTCCCTTTGCCCAGCTGCACAAGGGATAACAGCTTCACAGGAGTGTGGCAAGAGTTAAAAAAGAGTTAAAAAGAATTAAACATTATGTTTCCAATATGTTTCAATAGTTTTGGATAAGAGTTGCTGTAGCAATGAAAACTAAGTTGGTGTCATGCTAAGGCTATCCAAGTCCGACAGCTCAGAATGAGACAGAGGTTAAAGGAATCTTTGGAGTTGGACATTCTAAGTGTGTGTTGGACCTGGGAGATCTTTGCCCTGGTGCTTAGCATTAATGTGTTTACTTTATGGCAGTTTATATCTTGGGTACCACTGAAAAATTAGCAAAGAGGAAAAGCAATGTGCACGTGCCTTCTCTAATACGTATACATGTAATTAATCATTTTATGCTAACTGAGGAAATCACGCAGAGAAGGTGCAGTTACACCAACAGGAAATGGACCACTTTAAGAAGTCTTTGTTGTGCTTTTTTCGGCCTGTGTGGGGTGTCTTTGATGGGGAAGGCTTATTATATTAATAACTCAGGAAACAGTAAATAAATAAAATTTGAGACAGTTAATCTACATTTAAGTGCCAGGGCTTGGATCCAGCTTTGGAGGATAACACAGGAAACTCCAAAACATAAAGTGATTTTTGCAGAAAAAATTTATCTCAGCCTTGCCTTCTGGCAGTGAAGGATGGGGGGTCTTGGGACTGATGGTTTATGCAGCCACAGCAGCACAGATGGATCAGATTGGCAGCTGAGGTGGGTCTCTGCCCCTTCTCTCACCAAAGCCTGCTACAGGAACACTGCAAACTGAGAAGGTGGCACAAAACTCTAAGAGTCTTGTAAGAGTTTCCAAGCTAATTGTTAGTCACGGGTTGTTTCACTTCCCAGGGGGAGGAGACCAAAGTGGAAAGAAATCTGTTTGAATGATGTGGTCTCTGCTTCTTCTGGATGTGGCTTGGACCTTCGTCTGTTGCACATTGTTGCAGAGAGATTCACACAATTAGTTGATCATAATGATCATCAGATTATTTTAAGGTCTATGATAACAACATGTACTGACAACTGCCCTTGTTCATGTGCTAAGAGCAAGAATGATGAATGTTCAACATAATAGCTCAGAAATACACATTTATCACACTTCATTTTCTATGAACACATTGGTTCTAATGAGACATTTTTTACATATAACAAAGCAAAAGATGAATCTTACTATAAAAGACCCACCTGTAACATTCAGCAGGAATGAGTGTTAGCTAGAGCTAGTAATTTCTGAAAGCTACTCACAAGTGTAATTAGACTCTTTAAAGTAATAACTCCCCAAGGAATAAGCTTTTTCAAAGAGGAAAGTGATTTTACACTCCCTCCTCCTATTTAAGAAGCCTCAGGTGTATTTCATAATCCTTCCAGGCTGTTCTTTACCCACAAGTTCTTGCGCAATCTGGTACTCTTCAGCTGACCAACATCTTTGCACTGAGATTTGTATAGTAATATATTTGCAGACTCTGAGGTGATTTTTAGTTATTGACGGAGAGAGGTGGTTCAGGTATTTTATTGGTTTTGGATATCCAGCTGGCATGTCCCAAATATCAGTAGTAAACTGGAGTTTCTGAAAATAATAAGAATGACGTAGTACATGAAGGTAGTAAAAAGATCACTAGAGGCCAATATAGCTTCCTTAATAAAATTGTATGGTACGGATTTTGTAAAATACTTAATATTTTGCAAAAGCCTCATTAAAAATAGGTGCGTTTAAATGTGGGAAAAGGAAACAGATCTCAAAGACTTAACTTTTAGAATGCAATTTCTGCAGGTTCTGCATTTTTTTTCAGCTGGTGGTTTTGTCACGCAATCATACTTGTCTTGCTGCTCTGAATTTTTAGAATCAACTGCCCTTGTTTCCAGCTCAGGGTTGTTTTTGGTCTGATGTTTTTCCAAGCGCAAAAATTAAGTTCACTTTCCCTCTTTGAAGCTCAAATTCCTTTTGTCTCTATTTGAGACACAGGCAGAAAAGTGCTGTGAAAAGAGCTGTGGAATGTCAGTCAGCGTATTTTCTAAATAAATATTTCCAATATAGTGCCATAAAGGTGCTTTTTTTTGTTTTCCTGATCCTGTTTTCAGATCCTAGGGAGCTGACTTTTGTTTCCTTCCCTCTGCCCCTTGTATTATTATGACAGATGATGCCAAAGCAAGAAAGTAAACTGGGAATATTTATTAACATTAACATATTATCACTAAGTGAAG
>JANHGB010037269.1:0-25155 GCA_026283785.1 Coracopsis vasa | reverse complement strand
ATGGGGCAGCCACAGCTTCTCTGGGCACCCTGTGCCAGCGCCTCAGCACCCTCACAGGGAAGAACTTCTTCCTAATACCTAATCTAGATCTACCCTCTCTCCGTTTAAAGCCATTCCCGCCTTGTCCTACCACTACATGCCCTTGTTAACAAGTCCCTCTTGTAGGCCCCTTTTAGGTATTGGAAGACTGTTACAAGGTCTCCGCTGAACCTTCTCTTCTCCATGCTGAAGTAACTTCTCTCTCCAGCATGGTGCTAGTTCAGTGCATATAAAAGTGTTTTGTTAGTTGCTTTACAAAATATTGTTATCAGAATTCACACTTTCTTGCTAGTGACCTCTTCCCCTTTATTTTTAAGCTATAATCAGGCCAGGTAAGTGCTTTTAACAAGTCTCAGAAAAATCTACAAATAGAACAGAAGAAATCTACACTAGAAACTATAATTTCTGAAGCATCAAAAGTAGGGTTGAATTGCTGAAAAACTGAAGTCAGTTGAATTGCTGACTCTGTTGGCCCATCACCATGGGATGTGCCTCTCCCAGGCTGAGCTTACCTGCCCCTCGCCACCAGGAACTGATGAAATCTTTCTGGCTTTATTGTAGATCCTCGCCCTGGCAGCACGCAAGAGGAGAAGCAGCAGAGAATGTGGCTACTTCATGGATTCGGACCACCTGAGCCAGTTGTACTCTCTCCGAGGTGTCAGGCATGACACGCGTTGATGATGGTGCAATGTACTTTTAATAGGAAAAACTGATATTTTTTTCCTTCAGTGCCTTATGGAAGACTCTGAGACTCACAACAATGCAAACCATCACCGAAATATTCTTGCTTTGCTTGAAAGAAGAAAAAGAAAAAAGAGGGAAAGGAAAAAGAGAAAAGGAAAGAAAATCAAAAAAAAAAAAAAAGAAAGAAAAAAGAAAAGAAGAAAAAAAATAAAAGGGAAAGAAAGGAAAAGAAAAGAAAGAAAAGGGAAAATAAAAAAGAAAAGAAAAGAAAAAAGAAAAGAGAAAAGGAGAAAGGAGGAAAAGAGAAAAGAAAAGAAAGAAAAGGAAAGAGAAAAAGAAGAGAAAGAAGAGAAGGAAGGAGAAAAAGGGAAAGAAAAGGGAAGAGAAGAAGAGAAAGAGGAAAAGGAAAGGACAGGTAACAAGATATTAGTATGTGGAAAAAAAAATCTTGTAAAAAAATCAGTGCAACAAAAGCCATTCTTTGATACCACTGCACAGTAAATGAACTTGTGTCCTGAAAGCAAACCGCAGCCGGTTTCATCAGCCACCCCAGTCGTATCAAATTGTGAAACTCCTCCTGACACAAAGCCTCAGAAATCTGCTGCGTGCGAACACGGACTGGCCTGTCACTGCTTGTACGAGCTGATGTCAAGATGTTTCTGTAGTTACTTACCAGTGGTGTGATTTCTGTTTTCTGAGCCACTTTAACTCTCCAGCTAATCTGAGCAATTCTGTATAGCAGTAAAAGCTCTGACACCTGAAGAAAAGAATCTGTGCATTAAAACCAGTTAAGGTCAATGACTGTGAATCTGTAAATCCAAAAGAAAGTAATCTGTGGAACTGCATGTCTTGCTTCCAGATCAGTAAATTAATTCCTTGACAAGGTAGCTAAAGTGCAGGCAGAAAATATTGCATTCCTGGGGTTTTTTTCTATCATCAGGCATACCTACAGGTGCTTTATTAAAATGACATTGGGTGGCTTTTAAAAGGAAAATAAAGAGAAGAAAAGCTACTTGCTGTTTAGGTTCAGACCATATATCTCTTTTCTTGCTGTGCATTTGCATTTTAATTCACTGTTTAATATCAAGCAATGAAGCAAGAGAAGCACAGGTTAGTTTTGCCCAGGCCTGCTTCTGCTTCCGCCCCCAGTTCTCTCACAACTAGCACTGTGCTCAGCTAATGCTTCTCGGGAATGGTTATTTTAAACCAGAAGTAAGGAAAGAGGATAGTAAGTCAAAGTAGAGCTGCAGTTCCAGGGTAATATTAAGCGATCTAACATGATTCCTGCTAGTACTGTTATATTATATCAGCTCCTGCCAACTCTTGTTTCATGGCTACTGGTGAGAGGATACTCCTGTCCTTACCCCCTCTGGGAAGAGGACACCGCGCTCCAGCTGACACTGCTACAGGTAGGGGCTCACTATTACTCACATCAACGTCTTAGACAGCAGCAGCGTTTCAGCCTTGAACCTCTGCCTGGAAACTACTTAACTTCATCTTAAAAATAAAATAAAATTTAAAAAAAAAATAGCAAAAGACAAAAAAAAAAACAACCTTTAAACATATTGTCAATCACATGGGAAATGTTCAATGGAATATCTGCATACTAATTACCTCTAATCGACAATATGTATTTTCTGTAGTTTACTATAGAGTTTTATTTCATCAGTAACATACAATGAAAAGGAAACTCATTTAAAGCAGTCTGACCCTTAGGCGTTTAGTTTGCTGATGATAGATTTGAACTTTTAATAGGATTTAAAAAAAAAGAGAAAAAAAAAAAGATTCTATGGGGAAAGTCTTGTTCAAAATAAGTATTTCCAACAAAATGTAATATAAAAACCATTTTAAAAGCTCGTAGGAGAATAATTTATTGTTCACGTTTTTAACAAGATGTTGACAACAAATTGTTGGTTGGTTTTCATTTTCTTTTCATGAAACTGTGATTTCTTTTCAACTTCGGAAGGCGATCGCGGCCCCAGCGCGGGCGAGCTAAAGCTGTGCAGTACGAGTTGTATTTAAAACAAACGTTTTTCTTAAACGCTGTATAAAAGATGTATGTTTATCAGATTCATTTTTAAGTGGTGGCTTCACACCAGTGAAGGGGGTTTGAGAAATGGTTTGATATTTTTTAAACTTGCATGTAAAGCTAAAACAAAACGTGTTGAGTGCTTACCAATCCCGGCTACCAACTTCAAGCTACCGGAAGTTCGGCAGTAGTCTCACCATGATTTGTTTCAGTATGTTTTACTTTGGGGGATTTGGGGATTCTTTCGTTTTTCTTGTCTTGGGTTTTTTTCCTTCCTCATTTTTTTTTCTTTTTTTTTTTTGGTAATTTAATTTCCTGGTTTTGGTCTTTGAAACTGCACTTCAGTGAGCAGAAAAAATTGCCAAGCAAATTAATGGCTGTAAAAGCATAAACTGCATGTGTGGGCATCAATTACTGAGCCTCATTTTAATGAGGTGTTGTACAAAGAGTTTTAATACATTTTGTAAATAAAACTGTAAAGAAAAAAGTTCAAGAGCCAGCTGATCTTTTCACCAGAGGAGGAGGCAAGCCTGTCCCTCTCTACTTGGGATATCCCACAGGTATTTAGTTTGGGGCCACCCACAGCACTGAACCGAGGATGCTGCTGGGAAATGCATATTCCTGTTTTGTTACCCTGCAAACAAACTGATTTCACTCTTGATGACCTCTCTGGCCAGTTCCAAAGGGCACCCTGTGGGGCAGGGGAGAGCCCAAGGGGTGCTATGGCCTGCCCTGGAGTGGCCAGCAGCACAGGTAAATGAATTCCTCATGTTGACTCTACCGATACAGTTTCCTGCAGTTCCCACATTTTCAGCAATGCTTTAAAAAGAAAAACAAACTTTACCCAACATTACAGCTAATCCCAACTCTAATTTATGGAGCTTACTTCTTCCACACTTTGTTTTTTCCTAGTCACCACAAACTATGAACCATAGGGAGTAACCATGGTGTTAAACAGCTGGTGTGCATGCAAGTCACATCCCAGCAAGGGCAATCCTCGGAGGCTCAACCAGCCTCATGGTCCCCATCAGAAACTGGCTTCCGCTGGGCTCTTTCCAGGGTCCATATGGATGACGAGTGCCCAGTGCCTGCTGAGGGCTGAGCTGGAGCAGTGCAAGACTTCACTGGGCTGTGGGGATGTAAAGATCATCTCCTGGCAAAGAAGAGCCCAACAGTGAGGGCCCTCAGCAGGGAGCACTGCTGCAGAGCCGGCAGCATGGGACCTGAGTGACTGGTTTGGTACCTCCTGGCCAAAGCACACCTTGAAACCCAACCAGGCTTGATGTATGGCTGCAGATAAAAACACATCTGGCAATCATCTCAGTGCCTTTCCCAGGGCAGCACTCAGTGCCCAGTGATGGGTCCTGGTTGTGGGCTCTGCTCCCTGCAGAGCTATCATCAGCCATGGTGCCTGTTGGACATGAGCACAGTGATGGCGCACAGGCACTGAGCTCACCTGCATTTCTTCAGGCGAGTCTTCAGCAAGAGCAGAAAAAGCTCAGGAACAAACGAGAGCTAATACGAGAGCAATAAATAGCAAGTATTTGACACCAAACCATCCCACAAGACTGAAGGTTTTAGGGTGCTTTGGGGGTGAGCAGATCACTGTGCTCAGCATTGCCAGGCCCTCGCTGAAACGAGCTTATTTACATGTAAAATGCCCACACAGAAAATGCAGGGAGGCATGAAAAAAATACCATTCTGTCCTTTTGCCTTCATTTCACACCTGACATCCAGGCCAACATGGGCAGGATGTGTTTCTCTAGAGAATGGTCTTGATTCACTCCTATAGCTGCACGCAGCCCTGCACTGGCTACAGGGGTGAGTGATGCTCTCATCCCCATGTACCTGCCAAAACACACTGCTGAGCATGGCTTAATGCCTGCAGAGCCCTAGCACTGAGCTGGGAGGGTGTGAGCAACACAGCAGTGCTAGCCTGATAGCTAACCCGTCTGCTGGGGTCACACTGAGCACCACATCCAAGCAAAATGGGTGTTAATAATTGCTAATAAATATATATTATCAGGTGGAACTGACTGGGGCTGGGGTGAAGTGGCACGGCTGCATCACTGAGCTGGGAGAGCCCCGCCGGCCAGGGCAGGGTAGGAGACAGCCCCACATGGGGCCACGGCCACAAGGATGAGGCATAGGAGCCTGTGTGCTACCCCAGGTCAGGCTGGGACAGCCTATGTTAAGCCAAAACCTGTACTTCGCAACATAACACTGCAGCGAAGGCAGCAGGGGTAGTGCAACAGCCCTGGAACACAGTGCTCTAACACATCCCAAAGCGACTTTGTTATTTGGGAAATCACATAAGGAAATATTCAGAGTAATTAATCCATTTTCCAGAGCCATCAGTGGGAGCAAAAGGACATCAACAACGTTCAAATTCGCACCTAAAAATCCCAAACCCGTAGCAGCTCTGCCTCACAGTAATGAACACATCTGACACCAAAATAATAAGCTGTAATGCAACCCCCACTGTATATTATGGCATAGTTTTCCTTCCAAGGTTTTGTACAAAGCACTGAACCATTATTTTTTAATAATTATTATTTATGGTTATTAAAATAATAATACGTCATGGTTATTAAAATTAAATTACAAAATGTCTTTGGTGCTCATATTCATCATCTCAGTCTCGAAAATTGACTATTTGGAGGCAGCAATACATAAACAAGCTCTGGATAATGATAGCTCTATTCAATTAAACTAGAGAATTTAAGTACAGAGATAATATTTCCATGGATATTACAAATTTCAAAGTAATATTAACTCAGAACATAATACATCTAAAATTGGGATCAGGGAGGACAGCACCCACAGCAGCAGCAGCGCCCGCATCCTGATGCGCCATGGAGCTGGGCTCAGTGCTCCTCAGCACCGGGGCTGCAGGGAAAGCCCAGGCTGGACTTGTGCCATGGGCTAGCGCCGAAAGGGGGTCAGGAGCCCCATCGCTACAGTGGGACCCCCCCTCCTGTGTGGAGGCAGGTTTAGCTGCCACATTCCACATCTTCCCCCCCTGCCCAACACCTCAGTCCTGCTCTGCCTCTGCCCTCAGGCTTCCTTGTGTTTACACCTCATCCCTGGCAATGTCCAAGGCCAGGTTGGATGGGGTTTGAGCAACCTGGTCTAGTGGGAGGTCTCCCTGCTCCATTCCCAAACCAGTCCAGCACAGGCACTGGCAGCATCCACCACACGAGGCGAGGAGCAGCTGGACACCACACCAGTACCCAGAGAGGAGTCTGAGCAAAGGAGTTGCTATACACACTTTATGGCCAGCATAACAGCAAAACCACTGTCCCTTCCCAGCTACCAGGCTTTCCGTCCCATCTGCTCTCTAGAGTGGTTGATAAAGCTCATTGGAAGCACCTGCATCACTGTTTTTGCTGAACACTGGGGCAGACTGATGTGCTGGGTGGTGGTGCTGACACAGGCTGACATGGAGGGCAGGGTAATGACTCCTCCGTGCACGCACCAAACATTTATTTATTGCAGTTTCTAACATTGAAGTGTTAGCCCCGAATTATTGATGATAGCTGTGGTGTTTCAGGATGACAGGACATCTGACAGAAGAGCGGGAGGACAAGATCCCATTCCACAGCAGCTTGTAATCAGCAGAGCAGGAGAGGCAGGGAATGTGCCATGAGAAGTAATGGAGCACAGGGCACGGCAGAGCAGAGCTGAGGAAGAGCAGAGGATTTCCAGCGGCGCTTCATTTCCAGCTGGTGAAGAGGCTGTTGACATCCCCACGCAAGCAGGCAGAACTGACACCTAAAGGTGAGCTCAGAGCCAAGCTGTAGCAGCAGAAGAGGTTTGAAACCAGGATGAGCAGTGGCACCTGGGCTGGCCCGGCAGACGGTTACAGGGGATTCTGCCATCGCCTATTTTGTTGCAGCTTCAGGTCTTTCTTACGTTATTCTAATTTTAGACAGAAAACAAGATAAAGCCAAGGAGAGCTGGCTCTGAGGAAGGGCTGGGAAGCACAGCGGGTGCTTACAGAACTGCCCTGCAACAGTGGGGAGCTGCACAGACATCGCAGGGCTGGGCAGGGACCAAATCCATAAAGGTTTAACAACGTCCGCCAAGCACCTTGTTGGCAAAGCAGGGTGAAACACCTAAAGCCTATAAAAATACACAGCAGAAACCACAGCCACGATGCTGGTACTGACAGGTGCTTTAGAGAATGTTTAGCACATAACCAAAGCAATTGACCAATTAATAAGCGCATGGCAGGAGATGCTGTAATGAGTGAGGAAATGTCTGATTTAACACAGGAAACTGATTAAAGAGTATAGAAGCAGAGCTGCAGCCTGTGCGGGAGGGCAGGCACCATGGGAGTGTGCCGTAAGACGTTTTGATGCTGGCTGGGTACTTCAAGCAGAGAAACCCCAGCGTAAGGCTGGGGCTCAGCCCGCCGCTGTTGCTCGGAGCAACACTGACATGCAGCGGCCGGTCAGCGCCGCTCGCCGCACCCTGCCCAGCCCCGGCTCCTGGCAGCCCTGCAGGGAGCTGAGGCTCTCCCCAGGCAGCCCGGGTACCCCCCCGCCATCACGAGGGAAGGGGGGTCTCAGCTCAGCCACCTCCTTCTAGCGCAACAGCACCCTGGCTTTGCACATCCATGTCCCTTTGACCAGGCTCTTCCCACCCGTGCTGCCGTGACAGCTTTCAGGGCAGGGCTGGCCTTTTCTGCGAGGGAGAGGTGTTTGCTCTGTGCTCCGGGAGCAGACTTTAATATCATTCGGAGCTTTTCAACAAATATTGGATTTGAATTCCAAATATGGCCTGAGCAGGCTAATTACCAAAAACCTACAAAATTAATGTAAGAGCAACGGTTTGGTCTGAGGCAAATAAATATAAATGGTATTTATTTAATATTCCCCTGCCCTTTAAACAAGGGAAGTTTGCCATATTCGGGCAAAATAGCTTATTATAGAATAGGTGAAGCTGTGACCTATCACAGATGCTGCAGATTACACAGAACAATTAGAATATCACATCAGACAGGCCACACCAGAAACAGGGATTCATTCAGAGTGCACTGCATAGCGTGCACTGCCTGGGCTGCCCTCCCACTCACCCATCCAGCCCTGTCTGTTCTTCATAACCCTCTCAACTTTAGTCTACGGGGTTGAGCCAGTGGATGCAACCCCACCAGTTCTGGAAACACAGACCCCTTCTTCCCATGCTTTCCCCAGTCCTCTGGGACTCATTGACTCCCCTGTTTCCACTTGAAGTCTCATCCACCCGCACAGTCACCCAGCCAAAGCCTCATCTCATTGCACTCCAGTCAAGCACAAGGACCAGGGTGACTTTGATGGAAGCATTTCATTTTAGACTAAACTAATGAGTTAATTAAAAGCGCCTGAGCATTTAGCTTGGTTACTCTCCTTTTTAGTAATTCTTCCCGCCTCTAATTAGGTGGGTAACTCTTACCTGATTCCCTTCCCAATTTGTCTGTGTATTTCTTGCACTGCAGGACAAGCGTTTGTAATCTTCTCCGATTTATTCAGAAATAACCTCTAATTAATAAGGACAAAGCTAATCAGAAGAGTTTTACCGATCAAGTCTATAAGCACTGCAATTCCTTAATATTCAGTATGTTAAAACACAGCCACCAGGATGACAGCCCCCCTGCCCCAACCCCCAGATTACAGAAAAGACAAACCAGCAATCACAGAGCACCAAGGATGCTCAGCTTCTGGTTCAAGTTCATTTTCTCTGGATTGCATTTAATAAAACAGATAATAAACAAGTCAGCCAACCCCAAACCAAGCCAACAACAACCAACAATCTCCCTCCCCTGCCAAAAAAAACCCAACCCAACAAACAAAACCTAAAAAGCCACCTAAATCTCACAATATGTAAAAGACAAGTGTCTGTTTAATAGTACTAATACTTCATGTGAAAAGGTTTGGGTTTTATCATTGGAATCAGCAAATATTCTATCAGCTAAAAAAGGTTTGCTTTTGTTGATATTGAATCAGTGCAAAAAATCTATTGCTAAACGCTGCTGGCAATAGAATAAATTAATTTGCTTTGTGAACCTGCAGGCCAAGATCATGATCTGCAGTTAAAAATCCATCAAGTTACAACTCCTTGCAAGGCAGTGACTTTAAGCAGGCACCTACTCCACCTCCTCTCAGTCCCATCATCTACTTCAGTATCATGCACCCAGGCACAGTGATAGCTCAGATCCCTATCACCTCACAACACACCCAGGCTCATTGCTTCAGGTGTGGACAATTAAATTCCCAAAGGAGAAAAAATTGCTATATTGGGATTATTTAAGAGGTTGTCAGCATAACATTTTCCCCAGTTTGTCACATTTTACGGACCAGCAGTTGTTTTAATCACCAGCTAAAATAACTTGTCCATGAAGAGTTTTATTAGCCTCAGTCCCGTTAAACACTATCAGTTTGGTACTGAGTGTACCTTACTCATTTTACTGTTTTAAAATAGTCATTACAGGAAAATCCTAAATAAATACCAATTGAGCTCCACAGAAACACTGACTCTTAAGCCAAACGCACACTAACTGCCCCAGCTTGATCTGCTGATGATTGATATACAGTCCTGCCTGTCACCAAAGCTAATTCCTTGACAAAGAAATGACCCTCAGAAACTCAAGCGCCTCATACATGATATTTTTGGACAAGGGGAAGAGCAGGACAGGAAAAAGCAATACAGGTGTGACACTCCATATAGAGCAAACCAGCACACAGCAATTAACTTACTCTTTGAAATAGGATTTAAGTTTTTAATGTCACCCTTATCTCCTTATGTGCTTTTATTTTAGAAGTTCACAAATAGAATATTGAACATTTAAATCTATTAAGCATGTTTCTCCCAGCAATCATTAAAAATCAGTTTGCTCTGACTAGAGTTGTATTTTAGACCCTTCCCTGTGAGCAAACCCCATTTCCCAAGCCTGTTCAATAAGGACTGATTACCCCATCTAAACTTAGGTTGATTTGTATCTATTACGAAGAATCAATAAACATCTTTCTGGAGAACGCAGCCAACAGAAAGCATTTATAGGCATCACTGCTGCTACAAGCGTGCTGCTCAGTGGAGGTAGGCGGAATTAAGGCATGAGGGACCAGCATGGCACACTGGGTGGTAGCAACACAAACCACAGCAGTCCAACAGGCAGAATGAATTTTCTGCTTGTCAATCTAAAAGTGTAACCTTGAAAAACATGATCATCCTTTCCTGTCAGAGACTGTAAAAAACTGAGAACATGCTCTATATGCAATAATTTCAGTATTACAGGGATTTGATTACATTACAGTCCTGGGATATGTTACACCTATGAGAAATCTGTGTTATCAAGATCACCACTTCCCAGCACTTAAATCTTTCAAGCTACTTAAATTCCACACCTCCTCCAAGAAACTGGTCCTTAATTTGCACGACTTCATCTTTTCAAGTAATTATTCAAATTAAAGGGACTATGATTAGCCTTGTATTTGCTGTGCCTTCTAAAAATAGAGGAAAACTTCACTCCAGCCTTCAGGCAGCAGCTATGACAGTTCTCACTACTTCTGCTCATGATCTGAAGCTACATGAGGACCGAGGTTTTACAGTTCTGCTAATATTTCAGTTTTGATACGTAAAAGTTTTCTCTCACCCTCCAGGTCATCACTTCTCCTTCTACCACACATGCTGACTGCAGAGACAAAGGATTTAGCTGGCGTCTACAGAGAGCTAGTCTGTCTGTCTGTATCGCAGGCCTCTGGGCAAACAGAGGAGCAAATGCATTCAAAGTGTCAGTCAGTCCTGCAGCCCCTAGAGCAAGAACTGGCTGAAGAGCACAAGGGATGCACCACCTCCAAAATGTAAGAATCTAGTTGTAACAGCAGCTCCTGCTCCTTGGTGAATACATACTCGTTGGGTATTTCAACTGCTGTACCCAGGCCAAGAAAGCTCAGCTTCAAGTTATTCCTTCTAAATCACTAAGCAGCAAATGAAGACTCTAGACAGGGCATTGAGTCTCCATTCTTCAAAGAACACAACCCCGGATTCCTTCACAACTCGCATTTTCTAGTTAGAACAAGCCAGTGATCATTTTTACTGAAGGAAATCCACACTTTTTGTGGGGGCAGGAACATGACCCCTTCAAAGACCTCAAGGTTTCTTACCTAGGTGAACATCTGAGATGGCAGCTTCACCAAAGTGACCTACTGTGCCATGTCAGAAGCCAGGTAGAGTCCATTTGTTGTCAGGCATTAAACTAAACTGATCAAACTAAGACATTTTCAAGACACTCTGTGGTCAGTCTAATTAGACTAAATCAGGAAACGGTGGGAAAAAAGTGCCAGATACTTTAAGTCTTGCATGAGGGACAAATGCCTCAAGAGAAAGACATAAACTTGACTGAATGTGGGAAGGCAAACACTGAGCTTCTTGCAATCACTGGAGAAGGAACACAAGGTCACTTTACAGCTGGCCCCACACCATGTAACTAACCCTCTGCATCTGATCAGCAAGCAGGTACACAAGGCTGATAAGACAGAAAACACCCTCCCAGCATCCCAAATAGTATCAAATGTTTGTAACAATACACAGAGCAATAAAGTGACCACACAGAGAACGATTTACGACCCATTGAGAAAACTATTGTTTATTTAGAAAAAAGGTTACACTGGTAGAATTCAGCAGATAAAAAAATTCTTTTTTTTTTCCTTTTTTTTCTTAAAAATGTCATTGTGAAACTTTTCAGACTAAAGTTCGGCAATACAAAGCTCCTGTAGCTGTAATTGAAACTTAATTTACTTCCGGTTTGAAGAGAGCATTTCCAATCGATCTAAAAACAACATGACAAACAAAAGGTGTGGCAAGGGACAACTGAGCACAGGTTTAGGTCAGGATGGAAGGGACAGGCTTCATTCTTTTTTTTCTTTAAACAAGTCAACGTTGTACACAATATACAAATAATCCCTACGCATTGCATGAAAACAGTGCTCCCACTTGACTTTTTTTTTAGTCACTGATATTAAAAACAGGCCAAGTAATAAATAAAAACTGAGTTTAAATGAGGTAAATCCAAAAAGGTTCAATAATTGTTTATTTGTGGTTTTCAAACACCTAAAAGAATGCATTTCAGATTGAAAGAATTACTAAACTCAGGCAGTATTTTTGACAACCTAAAGTGGAACTCTGTACACATGAAACCTCATTTGCACTATGGCAACTGTTTGTTTGCAGCACATTGTGCTAAAATATGGAATAGGTAACACTTTCAGCCAGGTACTGAAAATAAATGTGTAAGAAACTAAGCAACAAGTTAAAAATACAGTAATGTACAACTCAACAATTAAATCCTCAGCATGGGGAAATAAAGCAGAGAACTGAATAATTTAAGGAGATGCAGATGGGTCCTCTTCATTCACAAATTTCTGTGCAATCTATACTCTGGAAAATACATTTCTGGTCACAGCTGGGTATCTTCCCATTTCAATTTCACCTGCAACAACAGCACACATAATTAGAATTAGATGTTGTTCAAATGAATACCGATCTCACAACAGCATCTTCTTCCATTCACAATTCAAAGAAGGGGCGGGGAGGAGGAAAGAATAAAACTAGTTTTATCAGTCATTCATTCCATAACCAGTTTAATCCACAGCAAGAACTGTATTAATGAAGGAGTGAAACACTAATTTAAAGATATAAATAGAATTCAAGTAGTCACTTGTGGAGGTAAAAACTCTTCCAGAAGTACAAACTCCTCAGAATATTACTATCTCTAAATTAAGCAAGAAATACACTAGGAATAATGTTATAAAACAAACTGGAGCACAGCACTAGATTCCACAACCGTGTTGCTATAAAGAGCATTTTTTCATCCTTTACTATGTGAATGATGGGGTGTTGTCACTATTCTAGGCCATATGACCCAGCTTAGCCCATTACATAGATGGATATGAATTTTACTGGGCAACTGACATTTACCTACGCCCGTGTTGCTTAGGTCATGATACAGTCATAAAAACGCAGCTGCGCTTTAAGTCGTTACAATCCTCAATTTATGCTGAATTGCTGGTCAAGATAAAACTTCACATATTATTATGAAAGAAGACGTAAGTCCTGAAGTAGTGAACTTCATCTACCAAACTGATTCATGGCCTTTTTTCCCCCAAAGCAACATTTAAATGTGAGAAAAACCTGGGGATCCATCCACAGTGTTCAAACAACAATAACCTCTTCAGATCCTTTTTCCAATACTCTCCCTCCCTTTCCTCTTTGAGGCCACAATCCATGTGTGGACAACTTTTTCAGAAGACATTTCTAGATGATCAGGAAGAGTTTAGAACTCAAATTTTGGTTTCTTAGTTTGTTTTGTTGGACCTTAATTGAAACACACCTCTGTAAGTATTGTATAAGCCATTCTATAATGCTTAGGCCTCTTGGAGACAAGCTCCCAACAGCAAAGCCTTTACACCTTTCAGATTCAGTCTCTGCTGTTTTAGTTAGAGGCAAACAGAAGAAGAGGGGCCTGCGTCATGGTCTCTCTTCGACACGTCTAAATCAAGTACAGCCACTACAAGGAGCAATGTTAATTAAGAGTCCACAGCCAAAAAATCTCTCCTGCAAGCTTTGCCACATAGTATCACCTGAAGTATTCTCAAATATGACAGACATATAATTGAATTTCAAAACCAGTGAGGTTCAAAGGGACCTCTGAAGACTGTCCACTCCAACACTCTTGCTCAAAAAGCAGAATTAACTACAGCAGGTTGCTCAGGACTGTGGATTACCAAATTAGGTTTTGAATACCCTTAGGATGGCAGCTCCACCACCTCCCTGGGCAAACTGTTAATTTTCTGACCACTCCCTCAGTAATAAAATTTTCTCCCTCCCCCCATATCTTCAAGTGGGGTTCAAAACAAATCATATCTCTGAAAGGTAGCATCACTTTCTAGACCAGCCAAAACAGTTGTGAAAAAAAGACAAACTTGCAGCCTCATCAACTTTTCTTCAAAATCCACAATAAAGAATGACTATGTGTAAGTCATGTGTACGTGTGTAAATGTGCAAGTGAATAAAAAATTGTTTCTACTTCATTTCTGCTCATGCTGCCTTTGAGCTCTCACAGAATCTACACACAAAGTTTTAACAAACAATTCATCAATTCTAAATAGAGAACAAACAAGAATAATAAACACTTGGACAATTTGTGAACATTCAGAAAGAAGCCATATTGCTTACTATTTGTTAAACACTATCAGTTATTTTCATGTTTATCCAACATATACACACTTCTCAAAATGTAAAAGTGTCCACTGCTTTATGTAGAAAGATTGGTAGCAGCGTGTGACTCCAGTTGGGAAGGTCAGGTGAACTCATTTTAAGTTCACTGGGACACTCTTTTCCTGCCCAAATAACTGAAAATTAGATGTTCCACGTCTTTTAAAAAGGCTAGATGCAAAGAGGAGAAAAAACCCCACCCTCATACCCCTAAAACTAAACTTAAGTTACCTCGTCTTTGCATAGCTCTTAAAAAAAAAAAAAAAAAAAAAAAAGAGAGAGAGAAAAAAATCAGAACACTGTCAGCTTCAATGAACAATTTATTTTTCTAAAAAACTCTAGTCCGAATATGGGCTACTCAAAATACTCTGAAGTTTCTCTGTTCTTTCTGCAAATAGTCAATGACTCCATGTGCAAGTTTTCCTTTGGCTTCTTCCTCCTCAAATCTATCAGATAAGAGATGAATCAGATAATGAACTGATTTACTACACTATACAGCAATTTGGTTTAAAAGCTAGTGCTTTTCTTAAATTAAAGAGAGGATACAAAACTTGAGTTTCCAACATATTAGGCAAGATATTCTTAATTAACAGGTTAGCAAGACTGATGGCTAACAGGATCACATTTGCCAAAAAAAGGTAACCAACTATACAATCTCTATGCTGATGATGGGGAAGGTTTTTTAACCTGGGATAGAATAAAAAAAAAACAAACCACCACACAAACCTGCCCTCCCCAAGCAAACAAAACCACAACCACCTGCAGAAAATCCCCCCCAAACAACAAAACCACCCCAAAACCCACCCTGGGTGATTTCAGCCCTTTTACACGCAGGCTGTTTTGTTTGGATATTTTTTTACCAGTCAAAAGGACCCACGGGGGACACCAAGTCAGAGTAAATCATAACAATTTTTACCTTGACTGGAATAATCTTCATTATCTGTGCTTGTCTGAAGATTTATGAGTAGATTCAGCATTAAGGAAAAATGTATTTCTCTACATATAATAAAAGGAAGCTCGTTTTCTATATTGTTCTAAAATGTTAATGTGTAAAAGGATATTGTTTCTTTTCTTCCTTCCCTCCAGTACTGTCTCGTTTTTCTTTCTTTTCTGTTTTTTCTTTATCATGTCTTGATTCCTTTAAAAAATACACACAAGGGAAATAATTTATTATAGTATACAAGGTACAGTCTGATAAGAAGGATTATGAATATTTAAAGTTATAACTGGCCACAGCTAAAAAAAGCTATCAGTTAGAATGACAGTAATCAGCTTCTATGATTTCTGAGATTATTCTAACTTTCTCTTGCAGTTGTATGATAACCACTCTCACTAATGAGTTAAAAGTTGGAACTACTGTTTGGTGTATTATAAATAACTACAAACAGAAATTACTTCTGTTTCCACAAAAAAACCGCTGTGCTGACACATGCACCTGAATCTGAATACAAGCAGATTAGTTTATATGTCAGTTAACTCTGCTTTCACATATTTGCTCACCAAGCAAGTCTGCAATATTCTAGATTATTCAAACCCTACAGTGTAAATTCTGAACTTTCTTGGCTGCTGCCAAAATGAACCATTTCTCCCATTTATTCTACCAGGAGTGAGTGCTGAAATATTTAGAGCCACAAGATATAAGAATTTCCAGAAGCAGCATCTTACATATTCACAGTGTATCTTTTTCAGTTTAGGCCATAAACCAGCAATAAGATACAGGAACAAAAGAATCAGTTTGCTCTGTCAATATCAGCATTAAAGCAACAAAATGAGAATACTTATTTTACCTTTTTGCTACCAGAGGAGCTCTTCTCCATCTTCTCTGCTTTAATTGAATCACCTTTCTCTTTTCCTGAAGATTTTGATTTGTTCTTCTCCTTTTCCTTTTCATTTAAGCGAGGGGAATCTGACGGACTTTCACTTTTACTATGTTTTGAAGAACCAGCTAAAACCACAAAAGTAAGTTGTAATTCACAGCAAGTAAAAGCCTAATACATACACAAAAAGTTAAATACATACTTGTTCCATTTTCCTCTTTGCGTCGTTTAGTTGAATCCTGTGGTACCTCCCGGTCACTGTTTGAATGATCCTGGCACCAAATACAATTATGCAGATGTTAACAGATTAAAACATACTCCCAAAGTAGCGCCTGCTTATAATGCTATTTTGGAGAACTGATTTTTGAGTATTCAAATGTATCTGAGTTATTACATCTCACTTGGAGTATTGTGTGCAGTTCTGGTGTCCTCAACATAAAAGGACATGGAACTGTTGGAACAAGTCCAAAGGAGGGCCACAAGGATGATCAGGGGACTGGAGCACCTCCTGTATGAAGACAGGAGGAGACCTGTCTGCGTGGAGGCCTCATAGCAGCCTTCCAGTATCTGAAGGGGGGCTATAGGGATGCTGGGGACAGACTATTCATTAGGGACTGTAGTGACACGACAAGAGGTAACAGATTAAAACTTTAACAGGGGAAGTTTAGATGACTGGATATAAGGAAGAAGTTCTTTACTGTGAGGGTGGTGAGGCACTGGAATGGGTTGCCCAGGGAAGTTGTGAATGCTCCATCCCTGGCGGTGTTCAAGGCCAGGTTGGACAAAGCCTTGGGTGACGTGGTTTAGCGTGAGATGTCCCTTGCCCATGGCAGGGGGATTGGAACTTGATGGTCTTAAGGTCCTTTCCAACCCTAACTATTCTATGATTCTGTGATTCTATGATTTACCACATTCACTATACATGCAAGTGAGACTTCAGGTATGTCTAATACAGTGATGTGATAATACCAAATAGCACAAGTGAGCATGGGACGAAAATGAGACTATAAACCCTCTAAGACCGCTGGATTGGTCTGTGGTTGTTATTTTGTGATTTGTCTCCACTGACACTAATTTGCTGTTGTTCAATTAAAGTTAGCATGGGACAACCTATCTATGCTACACTTGCTTCTTCAAAATGCTGTGCATGCATATTTTTTCTGTAAGTCACGGTGGTTTATATTCAGCACTTTGCTTACATTCATGTCCTCTGCTTACACATGGATATTATACAAAGATTTGTAGGGCCAGAAGTATGTCTTCGCCTCTGTATTTGGTAAGAATAAAGAAGCTGTAAATCTAATGCAAGACTTTTCAACTTCTTGGCAACTGGGAGTGGATGACATCAGTCCCATTTTCACTAAGGCCAGTTGTCAGATGAGAGGTGTAATTTTATACGATAGTGGAAAATTGTCCTGAAGGCCAGATGTGTCTTGCAAGCTGTCAGCGGGGCAGGCTTTGTTTCATGCACTAGTGTGCATAACTCCATTTTATATTATGACCGATAGCATTTACATTCAATATATGCATAGCTCTGTCTTATGCATATGCTTCTAAGTTGGCATCAATCAAAAACCTGAATGCCCAGTGCCCCTCACTGCTGCATGTTCATGTAACTTCAATAAAATGATCTGATGATAACTCATGGCTGGCTCTATTCCTCTGCATCTCCAGATAGCCCTTCTGAGAGGAACAGCACTAACCCTGACAAGACACAGGTTTGAGAACTTGACTTTAATGTGATCCTCCTTTGACATTAAACAAGTTGCTTATATTTCAGTGTTTGTGTTGTACATAATTGTACTGTGGAGTGCTTAGCCAGTGTGAAAGCCAGGGAGATGCTCTGGGAGACACAGTATTTCTGCTCCTCCTGTGTCAGGCAGGTAAGTTTTAAGAGCAGGATGCAGAAGACACAGGACAGTCTTCTGCACATCTCCCATGTTCAGTTCCAAAACAGCATCAGTATGGAAAATACTTATTTTGCAGCTGGGTCCAACCTAGCCTGGAGTCAGAGCTGCAGAGCCAGGCTGCACCCGTCGTGCAGAACGAGTCCAGGCTTGACCCTTCCATGGGGCTCGCTTACCCTCTATAACACACTGAATCAGCGCAGTGTTCATCTGTGAATGTGAATGGCTGCCTGACCAGACCTAGCGGTAGCTGCAACCACCACCTTCCGAGGGAGTGGGAAAGCCGCCCAGTGCCTCAGCCGCAGCCGCCGGTTACCTCAGTTAACAGCTACGCCTGCGGCAGCTCTCAGGTTGGGCTAACTCTGAGGATGTATTGATGCAAGTTACACTAAAACCACTGTGCGCAAACAATCTGGGATTCACAAGCTTTCGGTTTCCCTCATGTAAAAGCAGAGAGACCTTTATTAATGAATTATCAGCGCTTTCTACCTAAGGTGTGTACGACCGTCAACTACTGAGGCGGGGCGGCCAAACCCCCAGCCCACCTTCCCGCTCAGGGGGGCTATCCTCTTTCGCGGCTGCCGGCAGGCGGCAGGCGGCAGGCGACAGGCAAAGGCAGGACAGCGCCTCATGGCTGCCACCGCCTCAGGAGGCACCCCTGAGTCGGGGCCAGATGGGTATGAGGAGCTGTGCCTGGAGCCCGCTGGCGGGCAGCACCATATTAACTCTGTCGTTCTTTCTCTTCCAGCTCCCGGAAACAGTAGAGCACGCTTCCGGAGGGTACTTCCGGCTGCGGTTGCCAGGGTGACGCGGTCACCGGGGAGGCCGCGTCGTGCCCACCGCGCCGCGCCGCGCCGCCGTGAGGAGCGGTGAGGGGCGGACCCCCGGCTCCGCCAGGATGTTCATCTACCTGTACAAGAAGGTACTCCTCGGGCACGGAGGAGAGCCGGGGTGGCGGGGTTTCTCCTGTGGATTCGGAGCGCGGAGGCCTCAGGGCGCTGAGGGGACTCTCGGAGCTCTCTCCCGCTGGCTGCGGCTCTGCTGGCACTGGTGTTGCGGCTGTGGGGTTGGCCCTTGCCCAGAGTGACGCCCTGATCTGCTTTGGCAGCTCCTTCGCGGCCTGGGTTCAGGGCTTGGGGCTTGCTTGGTCTTGAGATGTCGGCTCAGCTCTTGTCAGAGCTCTGTGCATCCCTCTCCCCTGCTTCGTTGCTCATGACGCCTTCTCAGCACACCTTTGAAGATGTCCTGCTATTACGATTTACTGCATGTGTTAGGTTACCTTTTCTCAAGCGTTGTGTTGCTGTTTCACTGGTGCTTGTAATTCTGATTGTCTTTTGTTTCTTTTTGCGCATACTGATCTGTTGATAGAAATAAGTTTATCTGGTGTGCTATCATAGGTGTCTTTGAGGTGTTCAGATAGAGTATTTTTAAAATAAAACATGATTCTTATTGCTGTATAGAGATACAAAATACTTATTTTTCAGATTGCAATTCCTGGTAATGTTCGATTAAGATGTATTTCCTGGAATAAGGATCAAGGTTTCATAGCCTGTGGTGGAGAGGATGGATTACTGAAAGTCTTAAAGTTAGAAACACAGACAGGTAAATGAGTGTGGGTGGTTTTAGGTAGGTTTGTTTGTTTTTTTCATTGTTTTTCTTAAGAACAAAATTCACTGCACTTCAGGAAGCATAACTCCTTCCACAAGTTTCTTGATGGTATTGCACGTTTTAAACCTGTACATAGATAGTTATGTATTTGCCAAAACAGCCAATGTGCTGTTACTTTCTTTTGCATAGATTTCCTCTAGCTTGTCTTACATGGCACGTGTGTGATTTGTGTACTCATTACATCTGCTGAAGTTTTCTTCAGTGCTTTTTTTCTTTTTCAGGGCACATGTTTCATTCTTGTTCATTTTGTATAGGCTTCCAGGTTATTTTGGAATTTATTTTATGATTTCTTTATTTTGTTTCAATGTTCTCTACCATCTTCATTATTTTACGGAGAAAGCTGTCAATTTTTTTCTTAATAAAAATGTTCCAAGAAAAGTAAAATCTAATATATTTTCAAATTATTTTTAACTTTTTTTACTGAATGTAACAAAACATGATAGCCATAGTTGGTTTTTTTGTGTGGGGGGTTTTTTGTTTGGCTTTTTTTTTTTTTTTCCCCTGAAAAACTGCTTGATCATAAAGAGTGTATGAATTTGGATGACAGATGTGAATAGCAAACACATTGAACTGAGGGTGGAAAATTCATCCTGCAGTTACAATTTACATTCTTTTAGGTGAATAATTTTATCTATGTAAACAGTGGTTAGAGCTGCAGTATTGATAGAGACACAGTAATATGTGTGCTTTGTGAGGCTGATTTTATAGCTGGTTTTGTTATTTTCAGATGAAGCAAAAATAAAGGGACTCGCAGCTCCTAGCAATCTTTCTATAAATCAAACTCTTGAAGGTCATAGTGGTAAGTGGCTTTGGGTATTTAATGTACTTTTGCTTAGAATAAAAAATTACCAGATTTTGTGAAGTTAATAGAGTAATTTTGCCATAACTTTTTATTACAAGTCTGAAACAAAGATTATTAGTGTTCAGCTCAGGTATGTAATACCCTGGCCATCTATTTTTATGAAGTTATCTGATGAAAGACCTACAGTCATGATCTGTGAATGAGTTACTGGATTGAGAATCAAACTGATGTAGCCTAACTTCAGTTTTCGTGGCTGATGTGTAATGCAAAATGCGTGCTGCACAAACCAAGCTTGGCTCTGCCTCTTACGATTTAAAGTTTGCTTATAGATTTTGCAAGGCTAAGTCTTTGTCCTTTGACATTACAGCCTGGCTTGTGCTTTGTATTACCTCAGGCTTTGCTTTTTCCAAATTATTTGGTACCCATTCATTATCCTGAGAAAGAAATACTGATTTTTATTTAAGTGGATGATGCTATTGTATATGTTATATTATAGACAGACTTTATTTTTTTTTTTTTTAATCATGCAGTGCTACTGGTATAGCACTTGTTATCTGTGACTTTAGCATGGTTAATCTGGAAGTGCTACACAGTTGCATGGGACTGGAATGTTTTTTTCAGTGTTTATGTAGAATATCATGATATGTTTGTTCACATACTACATTTGTAGATGACAGATAAAGAATGTTTTAAAGCAGAAGAGAAAAGCTAAACAGATGGGCAGTTAATGCTTAAATTGCTGAGTTAAACAATTGCGGTTTTACTGTGGTTCTACTGTGGTTTCTTTTTAAAAAAAGGAGAACAATTTTCTCTCACACTTTTTATATAAAGTTTTAAATTCTGTATAATAGGCTAAAATCAGATATGTCACTAAAAGCCTTCATAAGCATTTTTTCTAGCAACACGTGGATGGATAAGCTTTTATTTTTTTATAGTATATGAGATTTCCTTGCATGTTATGGTAGCTTCACATTTATTCTGAAGAAATCAAATTTAGTTCAGTACACCCATTTTTTGCCTTATATATATCTTTATTTTCCCTTATTGACAAATTACAATATGTGTACGTACATGAACTGCAGTATAGAATCACAGAATGGTTTGGATTGGAAAGAACCTTAACACCATCTAGTTCCAGCCCCTCTGCCATGGGCAGGGGCAGCTCCCATATACAGACAAAGTTTATAGAGGTTAGAAAACAGTCTAGAGAAGGATAGTGTGTGGAAGTAAAAAATGGATGCAGGGAAGCATTAAACTCTTGTGAAAGAAATGTTAAATGATCATCATCTGTGGACAGTGGGCTATGAAGAGAATGCTAAAATCCTTACATTCTTTGAAGAAGTGGTCTTTTCATGGGGCTTTGCAGTTGAAACCTGCCAACAGTCAGGTTATTTTAAGAGCTTGGTTAAATATGATAAAAAAAATTAATTTGTTTAGTGGATATTTTAAATGGATGTTTTAAATTCTGAAATAGATTACTGTTACCTTCACAAATTCCTGACATTCAGGGTATCTTTGATTGCATCTGTTGATAAAGTTCATGACTAAAAGTCTGAAAAATGAAAAGGACACAGAGGAAATGGATGACTAGCAGTGAGGGCATGAAGGAATGTGGTGCTTGATGTGGCCAAGTTCACATCCAGTGTTGAAATCAGATGCTGCTTAGAAGCCGCTGTTTGAATATGTGTCGGGTCAAATATTTATGAGTAGGATCCATATGAGACTTGAGAGTCTGCAGGAATTGTGTTTAGAGTTCTCTTTTTGGTAATTGTGAGGGAGATTTTGTTTTAAAAGTGCAGCATTACTGATCATCAACATACTAAGGGGAAGAGAAAACTAAAACTTGTTACGACAGTAAAGTTTTGTTGGCTTCCCAAACTAACATGTCAGAGATGATCAGAAGCTACAAAACTATGATTTGGGTTTCACATATTGAAGCAATAGTCTGAGCAGAATTTGGAGAGGATGTTAGTCAAGTGAGTGAATACAGAAGCAAAAGGAGCTGTTTAGCAAGATTTTGAAAGAAGAAATGAGAGATACAGAAAGAATGCCCCAAATTAGAGTCTGCAGTGCAAATTTCTGAAAAGCTCCAGGTTGATCAAGTTGGATGTGGTGGGTTTTATTAACTTACTTAAATTGTGTAAATAAGAAAGCTGTATCATTTTCTAGGTTCTGTGCAAGTAGTGACATGGAATGAACAATACCAAAAACTGACTACAAGTGATCAAAATGGACTTATCATTGTGTGGATGCTGTATAAAGGTACTGTGCAGAATAAATCTGAGATGGGATAATATTCCATGTTGTGAGAAATCTTTTCTTTTTGTTTTCTCTCTCTCTTTTTTTTTTTTCAGCAATTAAAAGAATTCCTTCCCAGGGTTTTTATTTTGCAGACTGTAAAGCTCAAAATAAATTTTAAACAATTTCCAAGTTTTTATTGTAATACTTGTCAACATTTTTCATAGTGTAGTCACATATAGAAAGGTGGTTGTCCTGCAGAGGTACCTTAGGGAAAGATAAAAATTTTTAGCCACGTGCTTGGTAAACTGCTCTAAATTTCTTGTTTTCTTCTATTTTACTTTATTCCCTTGGAGGAAAGTAGTATATTGAACAAAAAAAGAAGCAGTGCTTGTTTGTATAGGTTCTGTTCTGGGTATTGTAGTTTTTAAAGACTTCTAAAAGTGCATCAAGCACAGACGTATTGGTGGTAGAACTACAAGAACTAAGCAACCCTGCTGAGAACATCAATTATATACTTTCATAAAAGCAGCCTTCAGAAATGTGTAATTAAGACAGTGGACTAATATGACTAATCTGTGTGTTGTTCTAATTGGCTTTTATTGTTCTTGATCTTTTCATATGTACATGTACTTTTTCTTGGTACACTTAAATTCAGGTGGAATCCAGCAAACCTCACAGTCAAATTAACCACTTTCCAACACATGTGGGAAAGAAGAAGAAAATGAAGGGTTTTTCTCTTGGGGAGTTTTGTTTAAAGAAAAATGGAAACAAAATCTCAGCTCACCTTCTCATTTCGGGAATAAAGAATATCACTTGATCAATCTTTCTGCCTGATACATGGTGGCTACTGTCACATGAATCATCTCTTAGTCTGGAAAAGAACCAGTAAATTACTTAATTCATATTCCTGTCAAAGATGGTTGTTCCCTCTGTTTTATGTATCCTAGTGTGTTCTTGTCAGTTCTGAAATTATGTAAGGACAGATCTCTTCCTGTAGGGCCCCTCTTGGACTTTGGCTCCCCTCTTCCATTCCTCTTTTGTCAGGTTCTTGTTGGAAATAAGTAGCTCACATCTTAACACTGGGTTTCACAATAATTACATCCGTGTAGTCTGGGGGCACTATGGAGTTGTTTTGCTAGAGTTTTACTGAAAGGGCAGAACAACTTTAATTCCTTTCTAAAACTACTAAAAAAAACTTACTAAAAAGTTACTTCTGTAGCTTTCTGTTTGTTGTATCTTACACTGCAAAGTCATATGTAACTCACCATCTCATGTTTACTTTTAAGCAGACCATTCTCAGGTTTCCCCATTTCATTGAACATATAATTTGATTGCTTGGTAACTTTGATAACCTTTTTGTGTGTCTGTGTTACAATTTTATTATATTATATATTTTATAATACATATGTATTATGTATTTATTTTTTGAACAACTTCAGGAATTCATATGGCTAAGAAACATCATTACCATTCTATTTGCATATCTTTTAAAATGAGAATAACTTTACTCTTTGGATTCAATATCTTGTATCCACTAGGGGATTATCAAATCAGAAGTATAACACAGTTTTTCATTCACTACTAATAGGTGCTTGGTACGAAGAGATGATTAACAATAGAAATAAATCTGTTGTTCGAAGTATGAGCTGGAATGCTGATGGAAAAAAGATTTGTATTGTGTATGAAGATGGTGCTGTGATTGTTGGATCGGTGGATGGTAAAATTTAAGCTCTACTAATTATTGTGGTATTACATAGCTTTTGTTTTCTGTATTATGCATGTGATGGCTCTGTTTCTCTAGATAAGCAGGATCAATAGTTACTTTTTAATTGTTGCTTTGATTTTCTTTAGCTAGTTTAGTTTTTACATTGGAAACTTGAATCCTATTTTTAACTTTGTGTCATGTTTATTAAATGCAATCGATGTCCTGTTACAGGTAATCGCATTTGGGGAAAAGACTTGAAAGGTACTCACCTGTGCCATGTGGCCTGGTCCTCTGATAGCAAAGTTTTACTCTTTGGAATGTCAAATGGAGAGATTCATATTTATGACAATCAGGGAAATTTTATTGTAAGTTCATGGTGATATAATAAAGATATTAACAGGCTTACCTAATTTACTAAACTTAACTTACAAAAACTTACTTCCTGTTAATGTATTTCATGTTTGTTTAGTTGGTGAAATTCAGAGTTGGTAGGCTTCAGTACTGAGAACTGAACAAGATCTTGTGTACAGAGTTTTTATTCAAGATTTATGCAGCTGCAGCATTTTAATATAAATTTTTCTTTCTTGGTAGCTAAGTAAATATCACATCAACTAATGCCTTTTTGCCTTGCAGTAGTTATTGAAAATGCGAAAACATGTATGTGATACTAATTAAATGAAGTTCATGTTAAAAGTACTAGTGTAGTATAAAGCAATAGTTAGAATAAAGCAGTGTTTTCCATTGCTGCTGTCATTCTTTATTACATAAGGAATGTTACATGCTTCAGAGAACATTCAGTAGTAAGTGCATTCTGCATTCCTACGACTTTGGCTTGTTTATTTATTTTTATCTACTTATTTGTAGTAGTGCAATATATAATAATGCTATGGCAAAATGCTAAATGAAAGTAAAACGCAGACTTTGAAATGAGTGATGTTCCAAAGAACCATGTTTACTTTTAGATACCTCTTATGGTGAATTTCCTGTTTGCCTTCTCCCCTTCCCACTTC
>JANHGB010037266.1:0-16912 GCA_026283785.1 Coracopsis vasa | reverse complement strand
AGGAAGGTGCTTGGCCAGCACAGGGTGAAATCCCATAATTTGTCACAGCTTGTGTAAGTACTGAAACTTCCTTTATTCTGAATTACTTAAGACAGGAACTAATCACATCCCCTGTGGCTAATGTGGTTAAACTGAAGAAACGTTTTGTGATGAAATGGCAGATAGATAGATAGATAGATGCATGCATACATACACACATAAATAAGTACTTTAGGTAAATGCAGACAGAGATATAAGATTATCCACATTCCTTAGGCTGGGTTTATAGGGTAAAATCTTTTTAGTTTATCTGTATCTTGTATTCCACAAGTATAATTTAAAGGGAATGCACCTTTTCAAAGAGTTGTAGGTAAGAGTTGGGGAGTGATTTGGAGTTGTCATCAATTTTCTAAAACACCAAGTCTCACTTGATGGATCAATTTAAAAAGAAAATTCTACAGTAAATTCTCCCAAAGTGGTTTTTGTTTATTTGGGTTTTTTTTTTTTGGGGGGGGGTTCATATTCAGTGCATAGTTCCCACTTTCTAGGCTGAGAATTCTGAAGAGCCCCCATATATTTGTGGGCAGCATTTCACATACCTGGGTCTGGACAACTTGGAAGGTTTTGCATTTGTCCATTTGATCTGACATGAAATTGCTGAGGATCACTAAAATTCAGTGTCAAATAACTAAAACTGAGTGCCAGTTTTGAAATGGTAGCCAAGCAGCTTGAAGTATTCAAGTGCTAATTGACTTCAGATGTCTGCGGAATTGGATGGCTTTAATCAAGTTTTATTGTGTCAGCCAGCGCAGTGTTATAGGATGTGGGAGGTAATCAGAACACGATAAACTCTGAGTCAGTCTACAGCTGACTCTATAAAGCACCTCATAACCGTATAAACCGGGATGCAGGAGAGGATGCACATAGAGCAGAAAGTGGACTGCTCACCTACCAGGACAGGGATGAGAATAAGAATGAAGGATCTTTCACTTTTGCTTTTAATGTGCGCAGCTGTTTCTAATGCTCTCTCTGTACACCCAGAAAAAGACAACAAGGAAGATGCAAAGCTTGTACAGGTAACTACACTGTCCATATCTGAGATCTCTTGAGCCCTTTCTTTTTAGGTATAATCTGCATGTCCCAGATACACAGCAGTTTGCTGTCTTTCTGAGGCAATGCTATTACACAAAACTTTGCTGCCCAAACTTTACTAAAGTGGGATTAATCTGTACAAACTATGAATGTCGAATAAATAAGAGAGATAATGTTGTCTGTTTTTGTTTAGCTATGATCCTCAGGAAAACATCTGTTTTGCTCCAAAATCACAAGCAGATGCTTTTGCCAGCAAAGCACACAAACAATATCAGTCCTAAGGTATTTGTTTAAGAACATATCAAAATGTGAAATGCAATTGCTTTACTTTTTCACTAGGACTATTTAAATAAATTCTATGCTGTTGAGCCTGATCCAAATCAGCTTGGATGGAAATCAAATGCTGAATCCACATCTGAAAAACTTCAGAAAATGCAACAATTTTTTGGTTTGAAAGTGACTGGAAAACCAGACACTGAGACATTGGAAATGATGAAGAAACCCAGGTGTGGAGTTCCCGATGTGGGTCTCTACGGCATTACTCTGCCAGGATGGAAAAAAAACAAGCTGACATACAGGTAGTATTTCAATAATTGCTTTTTTGAATTAAAATTTTGGTTTTGTGGGTATTCACATTTGTTACAGTTAAACACAACTTCTACAGCAATTGTGTCCAGTTGGGAACACAAAAAGGTTTCTCTTTCCCCAGCTGTTAGCTATGCGTATGCCTGAGAGGGATTTCTGAGATTCGAGCTCAGTCAATCACAGTATTTGCTTGTCGTTTACCATTCCTGACAAATATCCTGTGACCAAAGAGAAATACCAACTGCACCCTGTACAAGCCCCATTATCTTCAAAATTTGCTAAGACCAACAGTTTAGTAGTCACAGGAACCTGAGGACATGACTTTCCTCATGCTCTATAGATGGCCTGGTTAAAGGCTGTTTTGAGAAAATCTGATATCATGTACACAAGTATTATTATGAAAAAATATGATTAAGTATTGCATGATTGGTTACATCACGCAGCCTTCATGTATGGTTCTGGAATTGGCCTTAGAGCAGAGACAAAAGTGTAGAAAATCAGGTTTGGGTTGGGTTTTTTTTTGTCAACTGACTTCAGACAAGGCTAAAACCATCCTGTGCTGCAGATTTTGAGCAGATATTTTGGCTGATTATCACATTCCTCAAACTCACTCAATCCAAGATGAATCTTGGGAGCTATTAGACTGTAGGTTAAATAAATTACCTGAATCTCTGTTCATCATCTTGACAATGAGATTTTTTTTCTGCAAACACTAAGTATTATTACTTGAACTCTCATAACCATAGAATTGTTAACCGCACACCAGATATGACCAAAGAGGATGTGGATAAAGCAATCCATAAGGCATTCGAAGTGTGGAGCACTGTCACCCCGCTGATTTTCACTCGTATTCATGAAGGAATAGCAGATATAATGATTGCTTTTGGGACCAAAGGTAATACGCTGACTGCATACCAATGTTAAAATTAATGTGAAGATTTTGCAATAGTCATAACATAAAGTTTGTATTGTTTCAACATCACCTTATTTAGCTCATGGACGTTGCCCTCGTTATTTTGATGGCCCCCTTGGTGTCCTTGGTCATGCGTTTCCACCTGGCAATGGTTTTGGTGGTGATGTGCACTTTGATGAGGACGAAGATTGGACCATGGGCTCAGCTGGTAGGTAAAAAAGTCTTTCTGAAGTGTTATGCAGATGGGTAAATTCCTGTCTGATTTTATTTAACTGAAGATATAGGCTGAGATGAAACACAACATTATCCATAAGAGCAGTTTGAGGATACTAGAGGCCATCCTCCAACCAGGGTATATGCAAAAATAACAATTGCAATAATGTAAATATCCTGATCTACTTTATTTCTTATTTAATGCTGGTAAAGATACCAACAGGACAACCCTTTTCAAATATGAATGCTACAGACATGGGCCACTCTTACCTGGGGGTTGCTAGGACCCATGCCCACCAGAGTTTCACAACCTATGGTAAAAGCTTTGACTTTGTCCCCTCCTGACGCACACACTGGCATCAAGCCTGGCACTACCGCATGCTGCAGAGGAAGCACACCGTGACTTGCAGAAGTCCTCAGAGGAGATTCCCACTACCTAGAAAACATTACAGCCACCAGTGATAATGAAGAGTCTTCACTGATAATACAATAGGTCCAAATATAAGCTAGGATAAGCTTATACACAAAATTGTTCTCTAAACAATTTCAGCATCCTACCAGGAGCTGAGAGTCTGAATGTGCTGTTCAGGCCAGCCATGGGCTGAGATGCAGTGTGTAGAGCTGACTACAGATGTGTGACACCAGGCTAGAAGAGAGGGGAACACCGAGTGCTCAACTGTCTGTTCCCTTCAACTTCCCAGCTAGCCAGACAGCACATACTGCCTCTGACAGATCTGTCAGTACACAGAGACACAACTGCCATTGTGTCTAAGGTACACACCTTGTTGTACTTTAGAACCTTATCTCATCCATTTTGGGGGATGGAAAATTGCATAGGATAACTGCGGCAGGCTAACTGAGGTTACACTGCAGGAAAAGCAAGGAGCTGGCAAACAGAAAGGTTCTGTAAGAGCACTGCATGAGGAGAAAAGGTCTGGGTTTATTGTGGTGGGAAAAAAGAGAAGGATGAGAAGTGGACATGTCATGCTGATAAAATGTAATGTTTTCCCCACACTGGAACTGAACAGGTCAACCTCAGTTTTGCTGCTGTTTCTCAACAGCACAGCACGAGAGGCCAGGCATTGCAGAACTTGCTGGAGAGCGTGAAGGACTTGTGAGAGGGGAAGACTGGAAATATGTGTGGAAAAATTGAAACTTTGTTTGATTTTTTGAGAATTGGATATCTTGGCTTCAGACAGCCTTTCTTGGGCAATCGATGACCAGTCCCCTGCTCTGCTACAGACTTGTGATCTTCACTAAGTCTGTTAACATTGCTGGCTCTTGGTCTGCAGGGCAGATGATCATTCTTTCCTAACTGAGAAAGGCGTGTTACTTGGAGGGATGTGTCTTAAAGGAAATTCCATTTTTATCTATTTACTATGTTAACATATTTCACTGAGAATAGGCATGCATAAGCATATTTTAAAAAGATATTTTATTTTACAAAGCTATAAAGAAACCATACTCTTTCAAGTCCTAATGATAAAAAGTTAAGTTGTTCTGCTAACATTATATTTTTCCTTGTCTACTTATGATCTCACCTTTCTTTCTCAGATTTGTAGGAGGAAGGGTGATACACAGAGCGACAATTCAGCACCTCAAGTGAACACAAAGTGCATCTTCCTATCCTTGCCCTGGAGAGCTCTTAGTTTGTTTTGACTCACTATCTAATTTTCTAGCTCAGCCAGGAAACCCTGCCAGGACATTCCTCAGAGCTGCACCCACATTCACCCCCAGACACTACTCATGCCACATGCATACATTCAGTACCTAACAGAAAGAACAGCAGGAAAGAGGGCCAAAAGTCACTCCTTTCTGGGGAAGAACACAGGCCTCGCCTGTACAAAAAATATGTTTATGTGTATGCATATGCATACCCTCATGAATTTCAATATATTCTATGAACACTGTCACTGAGCAATAGTCCTGCTGTGCTCATATCAGCCGTTTGCAGACGAAACTTAGACTGATCTCATATCTCTATCCGTTTTTAAGGGTTCAACTTGTTCCTCGTTGCTGCTCATGAGCTTGGCCATGCCCTGGGTCTCTCCCATTCTAATGACCAGAGGGCTTTGATGTTCCCCAACTATGCCTACATCAGCCCTAGCGAATTTCCCCTCTCTCCAGATGATATAAATGGCATACAGTCCATTTATGGTGAGTAAAATTCATGCCTTGAAAATAGAAGTAAGCAGGAGAGAAATAATCTCTATCAATCACAAAGTTTCACCATGAAAATATTTGTCTTCTCATATTATCAAAAATACAATTATATATGAAAACCTGAATATTTCTCTAAATTTGGTGTATTCTTCCCATAACATCTCCTTAGGATCTCCACCAAATGCCCCAGATAAAAGGCCAGCCACCCCTACCTCACCTAAGACTTGTGGCTCCCAGATGTCTTTCAATGCTGTAACTACACTCCGACGAGAAGTCATTTTTCTAAAGGGCAGGTAAATATTGATATGCCATTGGTCTCCATGAGGTTTCTTTTTTTCTTGATTTCTACAAAGACTGAGTGGTTTGCATGATTATGATCATGGGATTTATGAGACAAATGGATAGATTTCTGTTCATGGAAATAAAACTTTAAGCAGATATGAGTTATATTCATATTTTTGCAGGATGCCCTGAAAAAAGTGGTTAATTTTTCCCAAAAAACCATCTCAGTCACAATAAAGCTTTATTCCCAGATGTATAGATGGTTACACCAAGTAATACATAACTAAATGATGCAACCATTCTCTAAGAAGGTAGTATGTTCTACCATATATTTGGGCTAATCTATCCTTCAGTCACCTGCTCAAGCCCGAAGTCATCTGGGTAAAGCATATAGGGAACGACTTACAGTCAAGCTTATCTGGGACCCCATAACTGTCTTACTATATGGTACAGAAACAACCTGAATTTTTCAGCTGCTTGTAGCTGATCCCGTAATCAATCAATACCAACAAGAAGGGTAACTCCAGTAAGAAGCCAGAATAAAAAAACCCTCCACTTCCCATTGAGGGGAGAGTTTTCCTTTCTGACACATCGACCTAGGTAGCTCCACTGACAAGAAACAGCTTGTAAGTCATGACATTGTTCACATTCTTATACATATATAGAAATGTCTGTGGTTAATTGTTTACTTCAAAAACTGTTTCATATTTAAATCAGGCACTTATGGCGAGTCTATCCTGATAACTCAGAAGTTGAGCATGAATTAATTTCTACCTTCTGGCCGACTCTGCCACCTGGTATTGAAGCTGTGTATGAGAACATGAAAGATCAGATCCTATTTTTCAAAGGTGAAGTATGAGACTTTCTTCAAATTTTTCTTACTTTTAGTTTTGAGGGAAGATAGGGGGGAGAAAGGGTAGCTATATATGCATAAAATTCACTTTTCAAATAAATAAATAAAAAATCACGACATTTAATTTGTCTTTCCTACAACCTACACTAAGGGAGCGCATTTTTCCTTTTAGTTTCTGAAAATGACAGGTGAAAATAAATACTTCAATTTTTTTTTAATAGGCAATAAATTCTGGGTTATCAGCGGATATCAGGTGTTGCTTGGTTATCCACAGAATATCCACGCATTGGGCTTCCCTAAAGGTGTCAAGAAAATTGATGCAGCTGTTTGTAATAAAAATACAGGGAAGACATACTTTTTCATAGGTGACAAATACTGGAGGTAAGAGGAACTGACAAATGTTTTCTTATGGTTGACTCCAATGTAGTCTGAATAGAATTAAAATTGTCTATGTGATAAAAGAGAAAGTAGACTTTTAAGTAATTATATGTAACTACGTAATTACAGCAATCTTACTTTTGATAGAAATTCTTTGACTCCTGCACAAGGAGAAGAACATAGCTTTGACTTTTGAGAGCTTAAGGGTGTCCTGAAATAACCATTCAGGATATGGACCCATTTTGATGCATTATGCTTGGAAGCTAAAAGAACTCTGGCATGTAGAGAATTTTTACAAATACAATAGACAAAAGTATCTCTAGAAAATAAAGATCTGAAAACAAACCTACTTCAGCAGAGGGCTGGCTGGGGTGGCTTGTGCAGAATTTCTCTAATTTCTGAAAACTCCTAGATTATTTTGTCTGGTTTAGAGAGACAGAAGTGATAGTTCATTTTCCTTTCTTTGACCGGTTAGCATTGGAATTGCAACATGCTTCTTCTAAATGTTATTTAAACTGTTATGAGTGATTCCTGATTCCCAAATACCAGTCAAACTGAAGCAAAAAAATCATTTTTGGGAAGCTGATAGATTCCTTCTGTGTGCAAGAACAACTCCTGCTAATGCCTTCTCCAGGCAACCAGGAGCATATGTGGGTGAAACAGACTTTATTGTGACTAATTGTGGGGTTCTTCAGTGGGACATAGAGTGTTAGCTAGATTTTGTGCTGCACATCATTTCCTGTCCTTTGTTTTTAATAGTTTTGGAAAGAGTATTTACAATATATTTAATTGCTACTTTACTGCCTTGGTCACAAGACAAAGGCATGCAAAAAAACCGCAGCACGGATTTCTTAGTTAGTAACTCCTTGTCTTAGTCTCATGTCCCTGTGAAAAGTATTTCTTGTATCCACGGAGAAGTAAAACAAAGGCGTGTTTGTTTGCTTGCATGTTTTTCCAGAGAGGGTTCCTAAAAGCCCCCAGATTCAGACCCATCTCATAAAAATTGTCCTGGCTCAGTTAGGAACAGCTTGATTGTATTAGGAGTATGTCATCTTCCTTTCCTCCATCTAAGTCTGTCAGATATTAAAGGACTACGCACAACATCACATCAAAGTCTACGAGGAGTTTAAAATTCATGCAATAAACATGTGCAGTCCTTGTAGCAGGAATCAACCCAGCCAGTTTCCATGCACTGCCTGTCACACTGCTATCATTAAAGGACGTAAATCCCATCCCTGCTGTCAAAAATTTGGGTCTTCCTTCATTTTCTCTCACTCCAAATGCTTCTTGGGATCTGTGCCTGCCTTTATCAGCAAACAAGTATCCACCTTGTTGAAAACCTGAGTAGATAACTTTACTCTCTGTAACCCCAGTCAAATCAGTCAGACTACAGATGGTGGACAACTTTCAGAAGCTGATTAATTCTTTGCAGAATTGATGTCTAAACTCTAAAATTACATGTCTCCCTTCATATGATTTAGGTTTGATGAAAACAGCCAGTCCATGGAGAAGGGTTATCCTAGACAGACAGTCAATGACTTTCCAGGAATTAGCCAGAGAGTTGATGCTGTTTTCCAACAGAAAGGTAAATGAAATGAGCTTTTAAGTAAAATGGGTGTACTTGTAAAGGACTTACTTAAGTTCTGAAGGACATTCTGGATGAATGTCATTATTGATGTGTCCTGCAAAAGAACTGAGCAGATGCTCTCCTGTGTGTATAAAGGTGATGTTCCTTGCTTTGTCGGAATGAACCTGTTTCTTTTATACATGCCGTGATGCCTTACTTTTTTATTTCCAGGGTTATTCTACTTCTTCCATGGATCAAAGCAGTGGGAGTTCGACCCTATTGCTAAAAGAGTTATCCGCGAAATAAAGAGTAACAGCTGGTTTAACTGTTAATATCATTAAACTTTTTTACACACAACAATTGAGAATAAAAATCATTCTAGATCTCTCAAAGGTTGTTCATATAAATACTACTATACAGAAGAGGCAACAGGACTAGTTTTCCTATATGTCTACTATTTTAATATATCATCATGTCAGCTCTAATGGTACCTCCAAAGGCTAGAACAAAACTGCATTTTTTCCCCTGAGTAAGTGCAATATATCCAACATAATGTATCATTTTATACTCCAGATGGGTTTTCAAATATTTTGGCAATAAAAGGTTTTAGGTTGATGTCGACTATATTCTGCTTCATTTGTTTGAATGTGTTCTATATTTCTGAAGTGTGAAAGACTTCAGGGTAATATGCTAATATCCTTCCAACATACAATGTTTGTATTTTTCTTCTTTGTTCTCCAGACATCTCCAGGAGCCAGTTTTTTCATTAATCACTTGTTTTTCTATCCTCTCTCCTGTGTCTTCCTGTGTCTTCTCCTGCTCTTCCTTGCCCATTGCAGTCTTCTTCTTTTCACATCATATCAGTAAGCTGCCACCAACATCATTCTCCAGCCTCAGTGCCTAAATACATTAGCTCACCATCTATCTTTATAGCTATATAACAACTAGTATTTCATCAGTGACCATTTTTTGTGAATCTAGGAATGTCATCCTTCAGAAATCAGCCCTGTCCTATTCAAGAAATAGAGTTAACTACCATGTCATGAAGCACAATCTCTGCTCCGCTAACATAAAGCATGTGTTTCAAGCGCACATATATCTGACATTTGCTACCTACTGCTGTTGCGCATGAAGCAAACTCCTTGCAAAATCAGACAAAACCTATAAAGTCACAACCATACCCTCTCCAAGTGTTTCCTTTACATTTAATTCTGGAAACAGGCCCAGAACCTGCTGCCTGCCTGGCAGGGTGTATCTGAGAACATGATCTCATTAGAACTGGCTTGTCCTTCTGCTCCCTGGTTCTCACATATCTGGCTGGTTTACACACCTGTTGCACATTAGAGTAAAAAGTTTCTTTTTGCTATGTATTTTTACAGTACCAGATGAGCAATGCAATGATCCCAACCTGATCCTTACCTATTTGATTTGGCTGTTTGGTACCATTTGGTACCGCTACATTGGTGATATTGCTATGAGAACCCCGCTGGCTCAGTTCCCACCAGAAAGTCAAAATAGAGGCTCAGATATGCTGTTTCACTGATCTACAAGACTAGCCAAAATTTAAGCTTAGAGTAGAGTGAAATGGCAGACATTTGGGTGAGATTCATCTGACTTAACTTTACTTTCTGTCTGTCTGCACAGCTACTCACACAAGTTATAGAAGATGCCTGTACTGCAAAAAGAGGGAAAAGTTCTCTGCAGTGATATATATCTCTTCCTAAGACTGTGATGGGGCAAACCAGTACCTTCAGTCCCTGAAGAAAACATCTCTGCAGAGAAAGGCTATCCAACTAGCTTAGAGCAGCTAACTTTCAGACAGCTAAAGTCTGGTGAAATTTATAGTGTCTTTGCTGGGTATCTATCAGTTTTTATGTGATCTGAAAGAGAAGGACATGCTACTTTTATCCTCTCTGATACTCACTTTTTGGCAAGATACACCAGCAGCTTTTTATGTCACCACAAGTCAGTGATAAATTTGTTTGAAGGCACCTGCTTGGATTGACACTGCCTGTGAAGTGACCATGATATCCCATAAGACAATAGTAGAACATGCTGGAAACAGGCAGGATGGAGACACTTCCTTACCCATTATTGTATTTCCAGCTTCCTTAAACTCTTATCAAGCATTCAGTTCAGCTGTTGGCTGTGTAGAAAGCAGAGTTTAACAGCACAGTCTCAGAAGCTGCCAAGTCACACCCAGGTGTTTATACTCAGACTATTACTCTTTCACACACACTTTACTCAGTGTTTATTACAATTGCAGTTTTAGCTGCAAGAAAAGTTTATCACTGAGTCATCAAGGGGATTATTCAGTCCTTTGTCATACATAGTCAAGTTCCTCTGTCTTCAGATACATAAACAAACATCATAGCTACTCTGCTCCTTCTTTTCTCAGGTGAAACCTTGTTTCACACTTTATATAAATCCTTTGTCTTAAGGAAAGTTAATCTTTAACAGTGAAATGCTGTCAATGAAGTTCTCTGACTGGCAGCTTTGCTGTTCTCTTAATCCAGCACCGGGTGCGTTTTCGTGGGTCACCTGCAAAAATAAAGAAAGCGATGAGCACTGCTTTTCCTGGTTTTTGCAAAGAAGGCCTGAAAAGGCATTCCCTACACAAAAAGGCTTGACATTTTATTTGTGATAATGGCTTGGTCACTTAGTTTTCCCTCTTCGCTTCTTGTTTCTTTGAAGGAATAGGAACCAGAATAGGAGTGACACAGCAGAAATCCAGTAAATACTGAGTATTTACTGGTGGTCCTTTCCCTCATCTCTGCCAGGAGCCTGGCTAACAAGGGGTAGTGCCTTGCATCTCACCATATCCTCCCACATCTCTAGACAGTTCCTGGTACCACCTTCACTCTCTTATGCCACCTATAGCTCCTCATACTACATTTCCCCATACTACATTTAGGTTACCCAAGGGTTGACCAGCAACTGGCCCCACAGCCCAGCCACCAGATGAATTATCCACGTTCCCATTAATAAGGTTATTTCTCTTTTATCCAGATGCTATTTTCCACAAAACCTCTAGGAACTACACTGTCTCAGTTTGACTTGGCTGAAGTTGGCCAGGACCTTCAGTTACTGTGAGATCAGATGGACACACAAACAGATACACAAAAAACAGGATCCCATGTGATGAAGCTAAATTGTTTTCTTGGTGTTTTCACTAAACATCCTTCTTGCCTTCCACTGCACATTTTCATTTGGTTTTGTAATGTCATATGCCTCCTACTTTTGACCAGAGCGGTTTGGAAGGGCAGACAAGGCAAGACAGGAAAGACGTATAAAAACAGTGTTTCCAGTTGTTTGATATCACAAAGAAAAAATGCTCATTTGTTTCTTGGTCAATTAATGGCTTTTAGCAGCTGTTTTTCAAATCAATCATAAGATACTGATGATGAGATTGGATTAGGAAATGAGGAAATTATGCATCCTAATGTCATGTGTTGCTGAGACACAAGAAGTACGGCACTCTTGGTAGATTGTCCTGAAAAGTCCGGCTCGCTTCTCAGCCTGCAAGATCCTGGTCTTCTAGCATTGGCACGGGAGTGCTTTATGTACCAGAGTGGAGCAGGAGCTGTCTATAGTAAAATACTTGCTACAGCAGAGCTTAAACCCCAGCTCTTTCCATTATGCTTTCAGGTGAGAAACATATCCCCTGTGCTCTTGGGTAGCAGATAGATACTCCAAAAGCCTTGAGAAAACTGATACAGAATCCCTCTAAGGGTTTGGTGTCTTAAAGCAAGAAAAAAGACAAGTGTGAGAGCTTTTGTATGGAGAAAGAGCTTGTCGTTATGTGGATGTACATAACCACTCTTTCCTGACCTTGCTTGTAACTTCATGCTTCTTGCGGCTAATTGCCCAAGTTCTAGCTGCAGTACTAGCTGCAAGGCTAGTATTTAAATGCTGGTAAGCAACACAGGTTTTGAACAGCTTATGAAGTTTGAACCTTTTTGAACACTGAACCTTCAGACATGCCAGAACCATACCCAGAGCAGAGTACTAAAACACAGTGTAGCCACTGCAGGTACCAGACAGGACGCCAGCAAGGAATGCAGATGAGCTGCACAGTGTGCCTGGGTAAAACAAAGGAGAGCACTTCTCTGAGGGCTACAAATACCCCTTGCAGGGTGACAACTCTTAATGACAGCCATCTCACTGACATTACTGAGTGTATCCTGTACACATACTCTGTAGACAAGACCTAAAGGTTTGAGACGTGGGTTCTGTGGTTCTCGCTGTGAATCAGAGTTTTTCATGGTCTGGCTGTATTCATTCATTAAATAAGCTTATGGGGGTGGGTGTTGTCTGTTGGGGTTTTTCCTTATGCATCATGTGCTTCATGTGTTTTAATGATGCGTAAGCACTGTGTCTTGCTACCTTTCAGTAAATGAAAAAACATAGATACGTGTGTGTTTGTGTGCTCCAACAGAGGTGCCTTGGCCTCAGGGGCCTGTGGGTCCGTACAGTCTCTGTGGGGCTCTGCAGGCTGCAGGGGCTAAAGGAGTAGGGAATCCCAACAGCTGCACAGAAATTACTTTTGTGTATTTTACATTAAAAATGCTGCTTGTAGAACCGAGGGCAATACAGCCTCCACGCTGAGCAACACAAGGTTTTAAACCATCAAGTAAAAGCCAACATGAGCTTTTAAAGATTAGACTTTATCAAAGAGTGTTAGAAACTATGTCCTGAAGGACTGAGTCCCCTTAACTGTCAGCAACTATTATGGGAGCTGGTAAAATCTGCTTTACCCCAGGTTGAGAAGGTTACACTGGTTAAGATAAAAAATCAATATCTAAAAATGAAGGTGGTTTTGACAGAAAAATAGCTTACAGACATATGGTAAATGTCGTTATTAAACAGAAGAACTTTGCAATAAAGATGAAAAATATGGAGTTTACACAAAGCACCAGAAAACATTTTTCAAATGTGTGTCTGTATATAATACATATATATATATGCATATTTACCTGTAGCTGTGTTTCAGACTATCATCATTACTTTTATAAGCACTGCTTTTGATTTTCACCCAAGATTACAGAGGAAGTGATTTATACAATAAATATATCAACTCTTTTCTTTAAATCATGGTGTAATTTGGGTTAGGTTATTATATTTCTCCAAGCAGCTGAAAAGTGTGCTGATCACTTCACACTACTGCAAACAGGATTATGGTGAACAAAACAGGCTCTAAGAGCAAAAGAAATACACATTGTGTAAGGAAGCAAGGAGGGCTTTTCTGGAGGAAACCAAACTGCTACAGGTATGTTCTGGAGCAAAATTCTACAAGTTAAAAACTGTATGTTTACAGAGATGTACCTAAACATCACCTGGACATGTATTTTAACAAGCAGAAAATATGGAAGGAGAATGGTTGTTATTATTAAAGACATGTTTTTCATTTCTTAGAGTGATAAACTCTTTGCTCATTTCCAGGATCACAGCACAGCCTGTGTACATTATGAGCTAGAAGACAGGCTTTAATTAGAGAAGAAGGTGCTGATTCAGCAAAGCCTTCAAGCTCATGCCAAAATTCAAACGCATGTTTAAGTAATACTACTTTTGAAATCTTTGACTCAACATCCTAATGAAGACATCTGTGCTTATCGTGACCATAGAAGTGTACTGCCATAACAGAGTTCAGACAAAGCCTTCAGACATCAGCCATTCCTCAAGCACTTGGCTGTAGAAACGAGCATTCACACTGTTACATTCAAAATGATCTGCACATGAAACAAGAATGGACTCCGCTATCTTCCTTCCCCTTGCAGTCTCCTCAGCTCTCATCCCCAGAGCTTAACCTGCCACCTTGAAAATCTTTCTGCGTCTGCCTCAGGTGCAGGTTATTGGAGGTCATAATTTTGGGAATCAGTGGGAAGGCAGAAGGCCAAATAAAATGCAAATTGTACCAAAGGAAATACAGAGGTCGTTCATTGATTTCTGAATGTGCTGTGGTATATTGTTTCACACACGATATTTCTGTAAGAATCTGTTTAGACTGTGAAGGTCAAATTCTAATTACCTAATTTCCACCTATATCCTTGTATCTGGGTGTCCCACTGACTGGATTTGAGACTTCAAAGATGTTTAACCATCAGGAAAATATAAGTCTCTGCAATTTAGGATGTATTTGACCATCATGACCCTACCCTTATAGCGACTGTGAAACAAAACATTCATGGAAAAAGGATCCTGAGCTTAAAGAACATACTGACAACAGGCAGGAATAAGGATTTTCTCTCTCAGAGCATCTGTTTGGGGCAGGGGACAAGGCAGCTGTAAATTTTAATGTGAGGATAAGCATGCCTAGAAAGGCTGATTGTACATTAGCATTTTGGTTCAGAGCAGTGTGGTTTTGAAGTCAGCCTCATCATCCTCACTTGCCATACATGGGTTTAGTTTGTGTATAAAATTCAAATTTCTGGTGGAGGAAGCTATCTGAGGGGCTCTGCCACAGCTGTGCACGTGCCTAATGGAGAGAGATCGGAACTTAGACCAGAGAATGATCCACAAACCATGCGGCCAAAGGAAAGTGTTTTAGCACCAGAAGTCAGTCCCAAGTCTCCTACTGAAAGCTTTGCCTCTGTAGCTAACAGCAGGAAGTTGTAAAAAAGATGGATTTAGCCCTCCGGTAATGTTTCTCTCAGCAGCACTTGTAAAAATGTAATTGTACATGCCTTGGATCATGCTGGAATATGTTTGTGGTATTCAAAGCAAATAGATAAATACCTATCAGGGTAAATTTCTCTGACAAAACTGTGTGTTTATGTTTGCTGGCGGTTACCGCAATCACCTGGATTGATTTAGTGTATAAGGCTTCATTCACTTACATCTTTTTATTTACTTAGAAATTACAAAATCTAAGTCAGCTTTGTTGCAACATGATCCTAAAGTGTCTGGCAGGAGTAAACATTTAGTTTAACACGTCGATTCTAAGCAGGGAAAACAAATGTGCACTGGGAGGAGAAATAAGGAGACCTGATGTCTGCGTGCACAGTCAGGTGGTGTAACTACCCCACATAGGTTGCCTGTGGCTATCTGAAATCCCATAGCTTCTTTTCAGGGCTGTGCTTTGCAAGGTTATTCTCTGTCTAGAAGAACAACCACTGTGTCATTAACCAAGTGTGGGAGCAGTAGCTGAATCCTCTCTTATAACCCTGCTGGAAAATCAAAATATTGCTCAGTTTTACACAGAAAAGAACAGAACCAAAGAAAAGAGAAGGTGCTTATGGAAATCTGTGTAAGAAACTTTCTTGGAAATCCCTATGTAGGTTCCACATTCTCATGGCCATTCCTTCATCCCAGGTTATCAGATCTGTCTCTAGAAGTTATTACTGTGTTATATGTATTACTGAGTTATTTGTGTGTGTTTAAAAACTGAATCTTGAAGTTTCACATTTAAATAAAAAGCCTCTTGTAACTTGCAAAGCACCAAAAGGGCTTCTTGTAACGTAGCTTCAGGCCCTTGCCTCTGCCTTGGGACAGCTGGGCTTCCCCATCACCACCAGGCAGAAGTGTTCCCATCTCTGCGGTCTGGCACAGAGAGCCCCAGGCTCATGTCATGCAGCAGCTATTCCCCCTTCCCACTGGGTTTGCACTTTTCTTGAAGAAACCTGACTGAATGTCAGATTTGCCCTGATTTTGACAAATATGTGTGCTCAACTGGAAGCTCCTTCTCAAAATCACCTGCAAAGTCCTCCCTCCACTGTGCTTAATCACAAGGCAATCAACAGAAGAAAGCACACCACTGACAAATCACAGGGTTTCCATGAAGATTTCTGTAATGTTAGAGTTCCCAGGGTCATGATCAGGCTTGAGATACAATAACAAATATGTTCTCCACAGTGAAATTTGACAGAGTAATTCCAAGTGTAATCTAGACATCTGCAGCTAGTACTTCTTATTCATGCAACTCAAAAACTGCAAAACAGAGCCCTTTCCCTCCCAAAAATCACCGTGTAAGACTGAAAAATTAAACCTCAGCCTTTTTGTCCTGGCAAGCATACAAAGCATATCTCTGTTATGATCAGCGGATGGCTGATATCCTTATCCCTTCCAGGGACATGGATAAGGGAACTTTACAGAGTTTATATCCACCCCAATTCATAACCAATCCCTTCTCTTTCTCAAGATTTGAGTGTCACAGTGATTACCAGCCCTTTCCCAATTGGTTTAGATGATTTTTGTTGTTGTTGCTGTTTTCCACTGCAAACCTAACCCATATTTCTGGCAAAGTAGGAAGATGACAAAGAAGGGAACTGAGGATTACTGCAGATGAGGGGCTGAAGGTGTGCTGCAGCAGGACAAGCATAGATATCTAAATATAGGTATTCATAAGAGGGCCTCACTTAGGACCACTGTTGCAGGATGATTGGCTTTAGTCATCAGTAAATTTCCACCCTGGCCACAAAACAGGTTAGTAATTACTGCAGTTTTCAAAGTTCTAGTAACAGTGATACTGTTCCACATGAGCCACAACCAAGGTGCAGAACGTTCCATGGCTGTCAAAAGATGACTGATTATTCCCACTCTTACTTCCCACCTTGGCCAAGCAACAGAATTTCCTGGTACAGTCAGTGCCATTCCCACCTTAGCCATGCATTCTAGTACATCAGCTCATTACACAAAGGACAAAGCCTAATGGGAATTCCTGAAATTGTAGAGCGGCCCAGAGGAGGTGGGGGTCATAATGCACTTTGCAATCTTCTTAATGTAAGGCAATGCACTTAGTGGTGTAGTAACAAGCTTGTGCTTCTCACTTAAAGAGGTAAAGAACTGTGCATTTGAACTTGCATCATGCCTTTTGATGATGCAGTCTTCTCTTAATTCTAAGTACTGGCAATTTCTTTCAAAATCATAGACACTCATTGCAAAGTCTCCA
>JANHGB010037263.1:0-11927 GCA_026283785.1 Coracopsis vasa | reverse complement strand
AAAGGACCTTAAGATCATCTAGTTCCAACCCCCCTGCCATGGGCAGGGACACCTCCCACTAAACCATGCCACCCAAGAACATGCAGTTGGAATTAGAGAAAACATCTAAACATATTAAGAAACTATTAATTTGATTTCTTTTTAACTTGTTTCCTTTGCTCCTACAGAGCTACTGAGGCCTAGTGGCAAAATCCTAAACTGTTTCCTTATGTGAAGTGCTTCCCTGACAAACGGTAAGCTTAAGAATCACTCACCATTAATTTCTCAATATAGTATTTACAAAGGATCTAAGTAGTTGTGCTGATCTGTTGGATATAAGCGAATTTCAACACAAGACAACAGAAAGCAGACAGCTGTCTGCTTTCAGTACTTTATATTAATCCTACTTTTTAAATTGTTTATCCTAAAAACTGCTTACTCCTTCCCATTTCACCTCACCTGAGTACCCCAGCATCATGTATCACTGGAAATCACATGTATCGCAGTAGAGCTGCTCCAGAAGCAGCTAGGTAATGGGAGAGGAGTGCAGGGGAAGGCATTTTGGAAACAATACAACTTTATAAGTGGGAAACAATGCAAAATTGCACAGATGACATTAAAGAAAAAAACAGGGGGAAAATCTGAGGTGAAATAAAATGCAATTCAGAAGGAGGAAAAAGCAGGTTGGGGATATTTAGTCTTTTTTTTCATCCCAGCTGAGATTGAAACGCATGCCTCGCAGCCAAAATCCATCATAATAAAGGGTCTGCTCACCCCAACACTTTATTTAAAACAGTGCAACCTAAGAAACATACAGGCATCAAGAATGTAACTATGAGACCACAACAGATCATTTCTCTAACATCCATTTAGGAAAACTGTATTAGATTTTCACTTTGTCAGGAGGACAAACTTTTTCATGCTACATCCATCCTAGGGCTCTGGGGATATACAGCCTAACAAAAGACAGTGAAATCCCATTTTCCACAACCACCACTGCCAGTCATCAAACTCACAAGGCCGTTAAGCTCCTGATCTCAGTGTAATATAATTTTCACTAAGGCACTTTTTAATAACTTTGACTTAAAGCTACTAAAATCCAACTTCATTAGAAATTGTACTCTACAATTATCTCCCCCATGTTGTAATAAGGGTGCATGAATTAATGGATATGAATGAAGGCAAGAATAAGCAACACAGTAAGCAGCCACTGTTCTTACATCTGTGGTTGTGCCAAGTCATTCAAGTTTTCATAAAACAAATAGGATTTCAGCTGCATTTCATACTATGAGACTATGAGAAAAAAAAAAAAAGACTATGTTGCTTCAACACATTCCTCACATAAGTTTACAATTCAGACTGAGCTAAAGAACACTTGCTCTGAGTGTACAAACCAATGCTACTTCACAGGTCAAAGCTCACTCCTTCCCTTAACAGCGTTAGGTAAATGGGCGGTCATCGACAAATCCTCATGCTGTCACAGAATAATCAAAACCTGTGATATTTAAAAAAACTTTCCTGTGTACTTGTTAACAGCACAGATTATATCAGAATAAGAAGCAAATAAAGTTCTGAAGTTCAGTATCATTATGTTTTTCTAAGGTCAATAAATACAACAGCACAAAATAGTTCAAAGTCTTGGAGTCGGTAAAAGTCAGCTCTAAGACAATAGGCCCACAGCAAACTTTAATATACCGGGGCCGGACTGCTAGTAAAGTGTAGGATATCCTCAAAGTAAGCCCCAAGGCTCATTTCTTTCCCAGCTTCCACAACTTTTACAGACAGTTAATACTGCCTTTGAATTCATCAGATAGCAAGACCGAAGACAACCTGTTTTAGCAAATCCAATTTTTGATAGCTGAGAGATTAACTATAATTTCGTCCAACTATCATCATATTCTGAGCAGAGGAAGTTTGAGTTTTGGTGGGTTTCTTTGCTGTTGTCAAAAAACAACGATAATATCCTGTTTATCCATATATAAAGGGATTTCATTGAGAAACCTGACAGCATTCTTCTCATCTGTCATTCTTCTCATCTGAGTTTTTAAAACGTATCTTCACCTTAAACTCTTCAAGCTAAAGAACTCAAGTGTACTTGAAGCTAGATCATTCTTCTGGTGTTGCTCATTTTTAATGAGCTTCTTGTCTTTACATCTCCCAGGTGACAGATTCCACAAAGCAATCTCAGGCAATGTGAAACCAATGCTTGATACTTCTCCAAAACCCCTGTCTTTTTGAGCCTGAAATGTTCCTGTTAAACCCTTATGGGACTGATGGGCCATTTCAGTCAAACCCAATTTCACTTATTTATCACAAGCCCTACTTAGAAACACTACTGTGGATTGCTTGTATACACAATCTGTTTCCAGCTTTGAACTTTAAAAAGGATTTAAGCAGTCAATCTCAATATCATTATAAATCCAGCGTGCATTACTTGCCTATTGACTGTGAGAAAATAAAAGTTTGAAGGTTGATTTCAGGGCTAATCTTTCCATTTGCTTGATGAGTTCTGCAGTTGTTACAGAACACTTAATGCATCCTGTTAGATAACAGCATATTAAGCTTCGATGAGAAATCCAGACTATTTACAACACACTTCCAGGTTTAAGTAAAGAACAAAAGCAGCATCAGTTTTACTAGTCTCATGAGCCTTTTCAGCTATGCCACTGTTAAAAAACCCAAAACATCAACCATTCCTGCATAAAGGATTTCACAAAATTAAAATATTTTTATAAAACTAATAATGTTAAGATGGATTTTATAATTGTTCTGTCCAATATATCAAAAGGCCTAGATTTGGGCAGAGTATACTAAGGTTTATATTATACTTCATGAATGGATAGAGCAAATGCAAAATCAGACAGGACACATTGGTATCCATTCCATTCGCTATTAGCCTATCTTACAAATGGTATTTTTCCCTATAAATTTTAAGTGAAATAGTTTATCATCTAATTAAACAGGCTGTTTATGTTCTGATTGTAATGTGTGTACTGAGACATTTGAGAACAAATGCATTAAGAGAATTTTATACACAGGAAGAATACAAACAGATACTTCCCTGCAGTACCCTCCTTCCCTGCCTGCTTATCGAAAAGTTTGGGGTCTTTTTTAAATCTAAAGGTTTTCTGCTGTACTTTTCCTCATTTAATCTGGGGGCTGTTTTCCAGCTAAGAAAGGCTGTCAATCATTTTGTTTTGCCTTTTAAAGTTACTGTGTATGTGTTTTTCCATGCAGTGACTATGAACTGCTACAGATGCATCCCAAGCCATTTAGTTCCATGATACAGCTCCAGCTATTCAATCAATAATTCAAGAAAATATTCATCTCAATTTAGTTACTGCTTTCAGTACAACTCCTTGTGCCTGGATGACAAGAGAGCAGGACCTTCACCTGGAGGTTTTACCTGTGCTGCTCAATGAATTAACTTGTAGGAGGTGCCACAGTGATGAAGCAGTCAAAAACTTCCAACAGGCAACTTCATCACACGCGTAATTAGTTTACTACATCAATAACGCCTTCAGTCATTAGCAGCACCAAGGCTGAATCCCAGATCTGCTTGTTAAACTCAGTCAGCACAACAGGCTTTCACTGTGCTACAGGTATAAATAACTTTCTATTTTTAAATGTAGCTAGCTACTGCCTTTTTTTTTTTACTCATTTTTAGTCATTATCGCTTGCAATAAATCATACTTTATTTCATTCACAACATCTCTAACCTTCCAGAAAGAGAAGAAATAATTGATTTTAAAAACTTCTGACATTTTCACAAGGTCTGATCAACTCTAAGAGAGACACATATTTGACAGCATTAAAAACACTACTGCTGGAACATTGACATGCCACATCTTGTATGACCCAAGGAGCAAACTCTTGAATTTTCCACATAGCAGAGTAGCGCACTATCACTACCCAGATAAAATAATTACTTCCAATTCTTGCTGATAAGAGGATTAAGTCATTAGTAAACTCACTTAAACCTTGTACCACAACTAAAAGACAAATCAAGGCCAGAGAGAGCTTCACAGTTTCTAACCTTGTAGAAACCATTTCAGGTCTCTGTGTGAGTGACTGCAGTATCTAAGCACCAACAAATCCAAAGACTGTCAGGTTGATTCAAATTATTTTTTGCTTTCTACTAATTCCTGCTCCATGCCTGATGAAAGCAATGTCTGGTCCAGGTCATCACACTGGGCTAAACAACTCCAATACTTTGTGAAAAGGGTCTGCTGTTCCTGGGACCCCAGAACATTACTAAACTGGGAAGGTCTTGCCCTCTGTTGCCAAAGTTCACTTCAGGGCAGGACAATCTAAGAGAAGCTAAATGTATGCTCATGTCTCCAAACAGTATAGGTTAGGACAGTCACTGGTTTATAACAGATTAGACTAGCTCAGAGGTTTTTTAGCTCAATTACTTTAAAATACTATAATTAAAAGCACAATTTTCATAAATTTTAACTGTTATTACAGTGTATACAGATATATATTTTACCTGTATTTTGAAGTATCTTTCTTAGTTTACCTTTAATTAATTACAGAGAAAACAATAAACAATTGAGCTCCTGAAGCAATTTTCTTCTTATGTAAATACATATTACTTAATGTTTGGCCTCTATTTTTGAGGTTGGCAAAAGGTCTCAAGGCTTCAGTGGGTGCAAATTGTGTGTCAAGTGTCAATGCTGTCCAAATTACAGGGATAGTTCAAGTGGATGCAAGACAGTGGTACAGTACTCTGTCATCACCAGTCTAAGCCAACACACAGCACAGACCTCAGGACGTAAAGTAATTAATTCCTAACTGAAGCAGAGCCTACCTTTTATTGACACACGCAAACACAGATTTTAAACGTTTTAAATTATAGAGATGTCAGTTACTAACCTCACTGTGTTCTCTCCTTTCATAGTCTATTTGAGCACCATTACAGGCCTTAGCTCTCAACTCTTTTCACAGGTAGAATTCAATATTTCTCCTGCTATCACATTAAATTATAGACTGCAGTCCCCCATCCTACTCTCAGCCAGCCCAACCTATTCACATCTAAAGTTCCTCGGCTCCTTTTGGAGCCAAGCGTGATAGCCCACAACATCTTGTAAACGCAAAATATTATTTGTTCAAGTTAAAAACATACTACAACAGTTTAACACAGTAAGTCAGTATGTTTTACATGGGTTTTTTCCCATAATAGTTAACATTTTTAGGACTTGGAGGTATAGTCTTTAAAAAACAAACAAACCAACCAAAAACCACCCTGCCTTCACAAAAAGCCTCTCCCTTTCTCTCCCTCAGCCTCCTATTAGTGCTGTACAGATCCTGATGAACAGTTCCATCTGTCTCACTTTAGCAAACATTCCTAACTGCTTACAGCCCGTCAAAGTACTGTTCTCATGAACTAACAACACAGTCCTCTTTTCAGCTTCAGCTGTGGAAGCATGATGATCTCCTACAACTGTCTCCTGATATTAATTTGACAATTATGCATGCATCTAGCTATTGAGTTCTCTTCTTGTTTGTCAGCCTCCCTGGAAAATGAGCATGGGCAGAATAATCCAGTTATCACCACAACACCATCTCAAACGTATCACTTGAATGTATCTGCAATATTACTTCAGCATTTTTAGATTCTTGAATCACAGAGTCAGAGAAGCGTTGAGGTTGGAAAGGACCTGGGGAGGTCATCTCACATTCCCCAACCCAAACATGGACAACCTAGAACAGGAGATTCCAAAGTGGGGTATGAGCTAGACAACCCATTGCGGTATGGAAAGAAAATACTAGAACTTCTACTTTTTTTTTTTTTACATAAAAAATAAGAAATAAATTAAGCTTTACTAATATTTGACAAACAACTAGACACTAGTACTCTCAGTTGTTCTGTATGTCAGACGATCATGTCTTCCACAAAGCAGGTGACAATTGCTTCCAAGTATTTTTCAATTACTGTGTGCTTGATAGTGTTTCTTGAGGCCAGAGGCATGTCTTCGTTTCTGTGTCAAAATATTCAGTGCTTTCTTGCACTCTGGCTTGTAAGATCACTCAGCTCCCCTCTGATCACTACCTAGCATGGCACTAACCCTGTTGTCATCTGCATGCTTTTATCTGTATTTATCTGTATGGAATATCTGTATTTCTTCCTTATCACTAATAAAAAGGTTAAACACTGCTGAATCTAAAATTAATCCTCAGAGTACCTCTACCTACCCCACATTGATTACCAACTACAATTATGTTATTGAGACTTATTAACCATTTTGTAAAAAACACACTTGATTTATGCTGATGGTTCTGTATTATTCCAATTTATAGACGTCAAACGGCACCAAATAAAATATTTTACAAATATTAAATGTCACATATCTTTGAAAAGTCAATCTTGTCTCAAAACATCACATTCTCTTGAGAAAAGATCTATTTTGCATAACCTCGTGTTGATTGAAATTAATTACTGAAGAATTACAAATACATAACATAGGTGACTCCCATGCAGCCATTCTATGACTTTGCACTGCTTTTACAGATAATTACTTGGTCATCCACATTCACCCTTTTAATGCTTTCTCTTACCAGTTTTAAACAATTCCTAACTTTTTTTAATGCACATCCATTTCTCCTTTACCTCTTTCCCCCACTTCCTCTCCAGTTTTATAACCTATTTTAATTTTCCTCTTTACTTAGCAAGTATAAACCAAACCTATTATTGCTATTAGTAACATTCTGTATATAAATTTGACTACCTCATTCTCTACTACTTCCAAATTCACGTTACTTCTGGAAGCACAAATAAGCACCTATGAATTGTTAGAAAGAAATGTTATGATAAAAAAGCCTACCAATGTAGTTATGTGAGTTTATTATGTGGGGGTTTTTTATGTGGTTTATTATCTGGGTTTATTTAGTAAGCAAATTGCTAACAGTAGTAGTAAGGACAGTATGGGACATTTCCTAAAAAAAAATAAAAAAGAAAAAAAATAAAGCCCCCAAAAACCCCAGAGACTTAAACATAAAACCAGTCATACAGATACTTTTATATAGACCCTACCAGTCCAAAAGGTTTCATGAAAATAACATACGTAGCTCAAGAGCAATGATGTAAAACAATCAGCTATAATAGAAACCATCATCACTATCAGTGTAGTCACTGCCCTTTCAAATATCTCCACTAAGCTGGATTGAGGCTTTTAGGAACACACACATGGCTTTTTACACACTTTGTTTTATTCGCAATGGAAAGAAAAATTGTGATATAACTCACCTGTGACATGAAATGATTAGCAGTGTTCTGGGAAATGGGGTATTTTATTTAGAAAGGCATTGATTTGCAAACAATGGGGCTACAGAAACAGAACTCAACAAAAATAAATAAAGGACTAAACAAACTTTCATGGAGGCAGGAAATTCTGTGCATGAGAACTTTCTGGAGAAAAATTTATAATGAGCTTTTGTTCTTTTAAAATGGAGATTAGTAGTTACAAGATGAACGGTCAGTTTCACAGTGTTTAATAGTTTCTATTCCTTAGAAAGTTATTTTATCGATGTAAAATTTAAAACATAGTTGACAAAATGCACCTCTGTTTCTCCACAGTTGTGAAAGTACTACAAAAAATTGGATATCCTTTCTGAGGAAATTGCCTCATTTACAAGACAAGTGTCCCACATTTTATGCATACATTACATTCAGCCATATTTTCCCATGTTCTTATACAGTTTTTATTTTCTCATTTTTTTCCCCTAACCTCAGGTAAGCCCAAGAACAACTGAGAATTAAACTAAAGGAACCATGGTGACATAAAATTTGTATTTCTTTTTTTTCTTAGTGTTGCTTGGCATACTTAGCTTCCCATTTTTTACAAAAGTATTTTAGTCTAGCTTTAACTTCACGCATACTGGAGACTTATTTAAGGTAAATGCAATACTAATACTAATGCTAAAGTCATTTTCCTCTGATGATTTTCAGCAGTAGTCAATTCTTCAGTCCCAAAGGACTAGTGGCATTCACCCATACCCCATCTCCTACACCTCTTTTTCTGTTTTTTTTTTTGTTTTATTTTCCCAAGATAAGCCTAATAAAACAGAAAAAATGGCCTACTTACAATATGTACTTTTAACCAGCTATACTTCAGAGCCAGGTAGACATAAGACATGAGGGCAATGGGGATGATGCACATTCACTCAGTTGCCCTCTGATCATATTCCTCCTTGTGAAGGAATGGTGTTAGAGCCTTCTTATCTCCTTGCTTGCTGTTGACTTTATAGATTATATATGGTAATGTCCCAACTCTGGCATTTTCTTTGCAGGGAACTAATCCCTGCATTACAATATCCTGAGCACTGTGTGGAGCCATCTGACATGCGCAAAACCTGACAAGAATGGAATTGCTTTTGAGGTCTTTTTTGATACAGCTAACAGTATGAAGGCCCACCATAAACAGACAAGCAAAAAAAAATGAAGCAACAAAGATGGCTTCACTATTTTAAAAAGGGCACACCACTATCCCACAGAGTTACTCATGAAGAGAACCTCAAGATAAAATCTCAAATTAACACTCTGCAGTAGTTCTCACAGATGGTGAATCAACAGCAGCTTCTGTACTGTAAATCCTTTACTAAAAACTGTAAATCCTTGCCTTTAAGGCCCATCTCTCTGTAATCATCTTTGTTCATCTTTCACATTGCCAAAAGCCCCTAATTAGTATCATCTTAGGCTGCCTTTCACTGCTCTTCATCCTAATCAGTTGACTAATTACTTGCACATAATCTCAGTGTCAGGTTTGAAGATGTTTTTTGAATTCAGATAAGCATGTGGAAGAAGTCACTTGACTAGGAGGCATGAAAGATAGCCTGTAGACAGCTACAAGAAGCGTGTAGCGTGTAGGTAAAGCTAACTAGCCTTGCTTAAGGGAAGGGGGAAGAAAGATGCAGTTACAGCCAATAGCAAATTTACAAACGTGATAATGCATAAAACCCAACAGCAGGAAGCTTTTAGTGAAGAAGGCAAGTCAAGCGAAAGGCTGCAGTATTAACACTCATTCTAGCACAACAGCAGGGAATGCAGTATTGGATTTCTAATGGGCTATACAAAGGAACACCAGCAGATGCTGCAGTAACTGATGGAGGAGGCGAGGAAGGCATATACAACATTTTTCTGCAAAGGCAAGAAAAGAACACATCTGATTTTAGAATTATGTAATATTTGAAGACAACATGCTTGTATCAAAGAAAACAAAGCACTAGAGCTGTAGCCCCAATAAAACATCAAGATTCATTAAATCAAGAAGCATGGGAAAGAGTAGAAAGAACAGTGTAAAGAGCATCATCTAAGATGAGTTAAGCGCTCCCCTACTTTCTCAGCATAAGGATGGTGCATTCAAGAGCACAGGAGATAATCTGGGGAAGATGAAAAGGACTGCATTAAGAATGGAGTATTATTCACTCTTCTGCAAAGAACAGGGCCAGTGTTGTTTAATATCTTCATTGATGATCTCATGAGGGGATTGAGTTACCCTCAGTAAATCTGTGGATGACACCAGGATGCCTGGGAGCATTGATCTTATGAAGGACAGGAAAGCTCTGCAGAGGGATCTGGAAAGGCTGGATCAATGGGCTGTGGCTATTGGCATGAGGATCAAGAAGGCAAAGTGCTGGATCCTGCATTTAGGCCACAACAATCCCATGCAACCTGCCTGGGAAACAGTGGCATGAAAGCTGCTTGGCAGAAAAGAACCTGGGGGTGTTGACTGATGGCTGGCTGAACATGAGCCTGCAGTGTGCCTAGGCAACAAGTGATTCAACAAGAGGTAATAGCCTCAAGCTTGCACCAGGAAAGGTTTAGATTGGATATTAGGAAAAATTTCTTCACAGAGAGGGTGATTAGGTCTTAGAACAGGCTTCCCAGGGATGTGGTGGAATCACCATCCCTGGAAGTGCTCAGAAACTGTGTAGATGAGGGCCTCGGTGATATGGTTTAGTATGGGTCTTGGGAGCTCTGGGGTAATGGCTGGACTTGATGATCTTGGAGGTCTTTTCCAACCTAATTGTTTCTATGATATCATATTATTACACTTCAGAAGAGATGGGATACAATACAAGCTTTTTTAAAAAAATGTTATGGTGACTTAACAAACACTCCACCAGGTAGAAATATCTTAAGGATTCCTCTGGATATTTTGAAAGCAGTACTGAACTTGTGAAGAATGAAGAGCATTTCGCAGACATGTTTTTACGATGTTGCTAATTCAGTAGTTACTTATCAACAGAGTAAGAACTGCAAAGACCCTAAGCTGACACCAAGGAAAATTTGCAGGGAAGATTTTTTACTATTAAGATGAAACAAAACTACATTAATTTGAGTTTATGAAGTTTATATTAGGATATCAAGAAACACTAGAAATTAAAATCTACAAGTTATGGTCCTATGTCCCGTCTTTTTATTATGCTTTTTTTCCTTAACTAAAATGCATGCAGGGATACTTCTACTTTATGCTTAAGTGCAACAAAAGTACTACATTCAAAATTAAGAACTCATCTGAAAACACAACTGCAACATTCCAGAAACAACATCTGTGCTCAGCACAGCTTCCTAGCAGAATTCCCCATGGCAGGGACAGTGGTATTTCGCCCAACAGTCTGCTCCATTTAGCATTTCTAAGGGCAGGTCCCAGGTTTCTTCAAGCCAAGTCATACAGCGCAGTGTAATGCTGCTCAATCACACCCATGCCGTTATACTGACCAGCAGCCAAATGCATTTACAATACAGCCAGAATCTTCAAGCTGATGACCTGGGTCTGAGGGCAGCTACATTCCAACGGCCCGAAGAAGAAAGCCTGACAGTTAAATTTGTCATATTTCAGATCCTCTTAAGATGGGCAGAGGATGAAGATTTTTTGGCAACAATGGTGCAACATGTCAAATATAAGCTGCAGACCTTGGCTATGTTCAACAGCTAGTGCAGCCTGCCCTGCACTACCAGCATTGCTCTTACTGTACCCTCTCAGTAATTTCTACTGATCTTTGCTAGTCTCTTTCACAGTCAGTGATGTGGTCCAGAAGCAAATACTCATTCTAAATCACCACATGCCAAGAAATACAACATTAGCACACCATAATTCCTTTTCTGGGAAAGTCCCTTGTGGAATAACAGAACTCAGAAAAAAATGTGTTAGCTTTTTCTTACCTAACACATGTGAATCTGATTTAACAGCTAATTGTCACATGTAGCAAAGTACAAAGGAACTACCTGGTTAACTGGATTTTCCCCTTTATTTAGCTTGTCTCTTATTAATGGAGAGAAAGTTTAGTTTGGCTAAGCTGTCATACAAGCAACGTACAATACTCAACAAGGTAAGAAAACTGAGGCACATGCTAAAATCTAAGGGTTGAAGAGTCTCAGGACTGCAACAGGATTTACCTCTCCTTGACTTTGGACACAACTGCCTAAATCAGAAAAATCAGTTCCCTTAAGGCCCTGGCCTCCCACCATCGAATCCAGGAAAAGCAGGTACCTCTGAAACAGTTCAGATTTACAGCAGTATTGCTTCCAAATTTGGTTGCAGCTATTTATGTGCTAGACACATATAATGTTTTACCTATGCAAGTTTGTTTTTTAAAGAGCTTTGAAAAATCTCTAATTCAAATTAAATGTTTTGTAACAAATGTCAAAACTGTAAATCACTGAACAGTAGCAGTAAGCTGATAGAGAAGATGCAACTTGCTCAATACAATCTCCAAATCTGTTAAGCCAAAAGTTGTTTAATACAATTTAACTCACCCTGGAGTGTAGTTAAATAATTGTGATGGATGGCAGCTTGTCTTAGTCTTTTCCATTTGTTAAATTATGATAGATGAATTATGCATATTACTGAATTTCAATGCATTCTTTTTGTTCACCACCCCTGTTTCATGAAAAAACATCCAGTCAATAAATAGTTTAAATCCATCTCCATCAGAACAGTACA
>JANHGB010037258.1:0-38513 GCA_026283785.1 Coracopsis vasa | reverse complement strand
CTTCCTTCCTTCCTTCCTTCCTTCCTTCCTTCCTTCCTTCCTTCCTTCCTTCCTTCCTTCCTTCCTTCCTTCCTTCCGTCCTTCCTTCCTTCCTTCCTTCCTTCCTTCCTTCCTTCCTTCCTTCCTTCCTTCCTTCCTGTTTGCAGTGATCCTTCTATTTCTGGATATCTTGCTTCTTTTGCATTTGATGGTCTGTTGTCAGAGTAGGATCACTAGATGGTGGATGGAGGCAAGTGACCGAAGGTAAATGCAAAAAGACCAAGAGAAAGTAAATCTACTTAGTGCAAAAGAAAGGAGACACTGGTCCAGGAACTGGGTCTGGCATGTAACTGGTGAAGGGTTGTGTAGAAGACATAAAGAGAAACATAACGAAAAAAGAATGGAAGCTCTGAAAAGGCAACTAGAAGGGTCTGAAAGTTGAGAGGTTGGCAGAAGTATTTGAAGAGATACACAGTGAGGTCAGTGGGCTGGAATTTCAAATTGAACAGATGGGCAAAAGGATATGGTATTATGGCCAATGCTGCAGGGTAGAGCAACGGCTCAGTGGCAGTAATTGGAGAGTTTGAAGTACAGACAAGGTAATTTAGATTTATCTGGAAGTCTAGGGAGGAAAACATGAATTTAGCAAGGATATAAAGAGAGAAAAAGTGATTTAATGACAGGTTGCAGGCTAGGGAACGACAGAAATGAGACCAGGGGAAATCAGGAGACACTGCAAATGAAATTAAGCCTATGGAACACAGAAACTCTAGGACGAAATATGATCTCTCCTATACTGTGATGACTTCAGTTGTCACAGCACTGGATATAAGGATGAGTCACCAGGGATGAATATTACTGTATTACTTTGAAGAGGATTAAATGTTAATACAAATCTTCAATGGACAAAAAAACAAGTTTAAAAAATTAGCTGTAAACACTTTGTAGATAGCAAATTAAAGAATATGTAGCTGTTGTGTCTTAGGAGAATTAAACAAAGAAAAATAGGAGGTAAATATGACTTTTTCGGGCCTTCTTTTATCATTTTTGTTTATGTGGATTATGATTGTTGCGGAATGTTGCTCACACTTTTTCTATTGCTTTGCTTCCTTTATAGCAATAGCTAAACAAAATGGACTGTTTGCCAAATAGAAAGAACCAGCTAGCTTTGAAAAGTCAGTCTCCCGCTTCTTTTACTTTACCACAACAATAGCAACAGATTTGAGCCTGAATATCAAAATAAAAAAACAAACTTTCAGCAAAATACCTGACAACAGGCAAACTCCCCAGATAAAAATAAGGATACATTCTGATTACTGCATAGCCTGAGTTTCTCTATCCATTATACTCCATTGTTATATATGTTTTTATTACTATTTAGGGAGCTCCCAAAATAGTTTAAGTGCTTCATGGAACAGATGAAAAGTACTAAGTTCCTCCCCTGAGAAACTCTGGCTTAGATTCAGATGTGAAGCAGCAAGTGAAAAAGCAGGAAAAGAGGTGTAAGGAGGAGAAGGAAGCACTAACCAAGTAAGTAGTCAGGTTGCTTGGCTGCCTTTCTTCTCTAGGGTCAGCTGGCTACAGTCACACAAGAGAAGAGAGTTCACATCTCTTGTTGTCCTAAACTCAAAACAGAATTACACAGGGATAAACTGTGCATTTTATTTTCTTCCTCTAATTCTGTAGAATTTTTAAAATATGTCCTGAGAGTGTTGAGATTCTATAAGCCTGAAAAAAAGCATTACCTTGGCTAGCAGGGGTTAAAACTAATGCGTGAATATTTTATTGGCCAGTTCTACTAAATGATGAATTGAGAAAAACATATTTATCTCAGCTGGCTACATAATTAGTTATCCTTGATATGGAATAGCCACTCTCCATAACCTACTCAGCAATTTATCTTCTTTTTCTTATGGAGCCTCTAGACACCTGGCTTTTTGCACCATGCTTGAAAATTATTCAGGCTATTTTGGAACAATGCAGGGCATAAGTTTCCAAGTCCTAAGATACAGCTAGTATCTCCATCTTAACAGACCTTTTTTATCATTAACGCAGTTACGCTTTTCTGGAGTGAGGAAGAAGTGTTCTCTCTGGTGGACAGATTACAGGGTGTGTTAAGGCCTAAATGTATTCCCCACCATTAAAAGAATTTTAGCTATGCCAGCTCTGATTTGAGCTAAGAAAGATGGGAACAGTTGGAAAAATACAGTGTAATTGCAGGTTTCAAGACAAGGACTTCCTTGTCATTTAACAGTCAAAGAGCAAGATGTTGGTCCTGGTTACTATAAACATCACAAACATTTCCAAAAGAACAGATAAAAGCAAATAAGAACTTCTTACGTTTCCTTGTTTCAGCTGAGAGAGTTAAACAGTGTAGTACTGGATAAGTGCAGAAAAAAAGACAAAAAAGAGTGCTTCAGAAAGGCGTTTCTGCTAAAAAAAAAATTCTGCTGAAGCGGGATTGTCAATGCTGCATACAAACAAGCTTTATATTAATTATCTGTGTTCATAAAGTAAGAATGATTACATCAATGAAGGGTGACTCATAGTTAAGTGGTGCCTTTCAACCGTAGGACATCTATTGAGAACAAACATTGTGCTCCAGATTGAAGCCAGCTAATGCACTAACAACATAATTACAATGATTGCAGCTGTGACAAAGGGTATGAGTGGCTTTCAACCACAGCATATAACAGTTTACAAGAAATGTATTTCTGTTAGTTAAGTATGTTGTAGTTTTGGTTATGAGAGCAACTAGAATGGAATTGGACCTATTGGCTTAAACTAGGCACTGCAGAAATTGATGAGTGGAAATTATTTAAACTGTAAGGAAAAGAAAAATATCTAAACCCAGGATAGCATTCTGCTATTTTTTTTTTCAGGATATAACTGTGCTGCCTGTGAATGTTCATGTACATACATATGCTGAAAAAAGATAGTTCCTGGTTTTGAATTCTCACCCATGAGAAAAGAGATGGAGGGACAGGATTCTTTTCACTGGACTTGTGAAAGCCTGAACTAGTGACTCTGGGCTCTGGGTACAGTTACTTGAAATAAGCAGACCCTTTCAGAGTGTGATTAATTTTGCCATATTTTGAATTTCCAGTTTTGGGTGGGATTATTTCTGAAGTAGCTGATTTGCTCCTCTGAGTGAAGGGAAGTAAGACGACGTACTCACCTATGCACATACACATTGTAAAAGTCTTTAACAAACCGGATGTGTTATACCTTTGGATGAATACAGACAGGCAGATAATACAATGTTTGTATAATAATCAATGTTTAAAGACTATTCATCCCAGAAACAAGGCAAAGTGGGAAAAGGTGGAAAATACTGTTTGCCTGAAGATTAAGAAGCATTGAATGCTGCAGGCATGTTGTGAATTGAACTCTGAGAGTCTATGGGGGGCTTTCAAAACAGAGGAAAATGTGGCATCATGTGAGTTTGAAGAAAGATTGCTGGTCTGTAAATGCAAGAGTCACATCCTGAAGTATGTGACTGCACAGGTCTTAGCAGTTTGACATGACCCATGCACAAACCCTTATCTCTCCCAAATTCCCCCAACACACAAATGCACGCTGCAGTCTCTCAAATCTCTGTTTCTGAGGAAACAATTCACCCACAGTCTGGCATCTACATTCTACTCCATATACTGCAACATCACTGAGAAGGCTGAATGATAGAAAGATAAAAAGGACAGCATTTATTAAGTAGAACTTTAAATCAGATATTTTATTGAAGAGGGGAGAAAAGGTTGCCTAAATCAAAACAGTCTCTTTTAGCAACATTCTGTTAAACTTTATTAAAAATCTGGGAATTTAGAGTTCAAAGAATGCCCCTTTTCCTTCTCCTCCAAGCAGCTAACCCCATCAGACGCCAGTCCTTCACCCTGTTAAACAGAGGTGGGAATACAGGCTCTTCCTGGGCATGCCCTTTCTGGTGATCCCCTTTAAATTATTTTTACATGTTCTAGATTCAAGATAAATCCTACTTCATTTCCCTCTCCACCCTTTATTCTCACATCTGAGTGCAGTGCTGATCAATCTAAACAGAGCACTGATAGCTTACCCAGCAGCAGAGGCAAAAATTACCTTTGCTATTTAAAGCACTTACTGGGTTATTACAGTTAGAAGCCTTTTTCAATCTTCTGCAAATTAAATATCATAACAAGTATTAGCATACATATGTTCTATTAAATTAATAATCTGTAGCCTTCGCTTTTGGCAGGGACTACTGATCAAACCCCATCATTACTTACTGGCACAGACTTGAGGAGTGTTTTGTCCAAACCATCTTGTCTCTCCTTTACCCCATTCTGTTACTTTCAGAGGTATCTAGCACCAAAATAGGTAGATAAAACAGCTAAACAGAATTTTAGGTATTATTTGGAAAAGAAGAGAATAAAGCTGAAAGCAACATTATGAGGTTGCATGCATCCAGGATATCTCTACTCTTTAAAAGCTATTTGCAGTTTTATCCATCATATCTCAAAGGGATAGAGTAGAAATGGAAAAAGTACTGACAGGCAGCAAAAGTCACCAGGAACATGGAAAAGCTTTCATACAGAAGCTGAGTAGACAATGAGTTTTGAGATTGGGGAAAGAGCATCCAAATATCAATAAAATTGAAATTAATATAAACATGGAGAGAGAATTTATACAATATATACCACAAAGAAAAAGAAGGAGGACACTGACTGAAATTATTGGGCAACATGTTTAAAACTAACTGACAGTATAACTAGCAAAAGATTAAATTGAAATCCATTTCCACAAGATGTTGTGGTGTCCAAAATATAATCATATATAAAATGATTAGGCAAATTCAAGAGAACAAACTTGTCCAGCCTTATTAAGTACCAGTGGTCTCAAACTCAAGAGTTCCTTGGATGACTGATCTCCATTAAACCACCGGATTTGCATTGGAAAGAAGGAGGTGGAATGACAATTTGAATATCCCAGTCTACCAACCCCCAGTTCATACAACAGGACTACATCAGCTGGCCAACTTCACCTTCACCAGAAGGTTTTTGGGTAAGACATCTGACTTTGCCTGAACTGAAAAAGTTTTGCCTTGAATGCTCAAGTCCATTTAGTCCATCTGAGTTCATTCAAACAGTTTGTAGATGACTCCAATTTAACTACTTTAGCTTTTGCAATAAGAATGTATAAGCTATACTACCTTGAACTAAACATTAAAGAACTTTCACAGAGTGATTTGATCAGTTTAAATAGTTTTTAAAACTGATTTTAGTAAGTAGACAAGGCCTGTGAAAATGTGACCTCATCAAGAACAATATTATATTTTTTACAGGGTCGCTTTTATGTCAAGTGCCGTAATGAGCTACAAAGATCATCATTAGAAAAAAAATACAAGCAGATTTTATTAGAGCATTCATAAGAAAAAGAAAATCTTTCTCTTCCTTTTTAATATTTGCTGGTGGGGTAGCTTGAAAGTATAGAGTGAAGCATAGCAAAACCATTCCAAAAATGATTTTTTTGTTCCTTAGGAGTATAGTAAAACAGATTTCCCTATAGTTTAAACCCATGATCCAGAAGAGAAACCTTGACATTTCATTAACAGCTACCCAAATATGACCATGCTACTAATGCTTTGATATTGCACTGATGATGAATGATTTTTTATTCTGTACTTCGGTGGTACCTGGCTATATCAAAGTTTTGAGTTGGAGATACACATGGCTAAACTGAATTTGATAAATACTTTACTTACCTTTGGAGTAAGTAATTACTTTTACTGGAAACAAGTTGACACTTTACTGCTTATGGAGTTTTCATGCTTTTATCTCAATTTGTAAGCATCATCTTGGCCAAAAAGCTTGTAAATGTGATTTGTCCATAATCCCTGCATGAATAAGATTTGTGTGCCAGAGAAGAATTTGAACATCAGTTCCAATAGCAGTCACAATCTACAAAAATGCAGACATTTAACAGAGTTGAAAACACAACAATTCTGTCAGACATTGGTTATGTGGCTGTTGCTAATTTGCTGCTTTGGTTGTCAGAGTAGTCAAACCTGATCTTAGAGCTTGGATCATCTACGGTCATAATGAAATGTTGACCTTGTTAAAGTTAGTGGGTTTTGTGTTCAGGAAAAACAATTTCTTGGGATTATGTTCCATAGGAAGACAATTCATTCTGAAGTTATAATAGTCTTGCTATTGCATAATTTTGTTATCTGTAGAGTTCATGTATTTAAAATTTATTTTAGCAGTACTTTGCATTTTCTTTTTTCTTATTTCTCTTATTTTGACTTGCACTCTATCCTCAGTTGAAACACCTGTTAGGAAATAAATCACACCTTCATTTGAGATCACACTTTCATTTGAAGTTAAAATTTCATTTGATATTGGTAAAGACAGAGATTGTTCCCATTCTTCTCCCCTGATGAATCTCTGTGTTTCTCCTTGCACCATTGTTTCTTAACTAAAACCAATTTGTGTAACAACAATACATTTAGATACTGCACGTTTCTGGGTAATTTTAATGGCCTTTTTTACTATGGCCTGGCTTGTATCACATAAAATTATTAGCTTTAATATGGCTGCCCTGGTTTCAGCTTGGATAGAGTTATTTTTTTCTTAGTAGCTGGTACAATGCTGTGGTTTAGATTTAGTATAAGAACAATGCTGATAACACACCAATGTTTCAGCTGTTGCTAAGTAATGCTTACCCTGGTCAAGGGCTTTTCAGTCTCTCATGCTTTGCCAGTGAGGAGGGGCACAAGAAGCTCGGAGGAGGCAGAGACAGATAAACTTGCCAAAGGGTTATTCCATACTACAGCACGTCATGCCCAGTATATAAACTTGAGGAAGTTGGCCATGACAGGTTGATCGCTGCTCAAGCTGGGTTGGGTATTGGCCAGCGGGTGGTGAGCAATTGTATTGTGCATCAGCTGGTTGTTTTTTTCTTCTTGTGTTTTAATCCTCTCTCTCCTTCTCCTTTTCATTACAATTATTATTATTGTTATTGTTGTTGTTATTATAATATTTTACTTTATTTCCATTATTAAACTGTTCCTATCTCAACCCAGAGATTTTACCCTTTCCCAATTCTCTGTCCAATCCTGTTAAGGGGAGAGGGAGGAGAGGAATGAGTGAGTGGCTGAGTGGTACTTAGTTGCCAGCTGTGGCTAAAGCATGGCAATGGCACATTACAAAGTCATTATTACTGAAGTGGAGTATATGGCTTATGTGTTTTATCAGTCAAATAGAATTTTCTTGCATATTTATTCCCTCACACCACTGCCTGTTCTGATTCTGTGACTACACAGAGTAAAATTCCATGTAGTCCCTGCCAAATAAAGCGTACCTCAGATATTTTATCTAAGTTGTTTGTTCGTTGTTTTAAATCACATTATTTTAGGAAACAGTAGAATATATGTTGGACTCCCCATTATGCCAGTGGTTGTATTTGTACCTATCACCTATAGCGAAACAAAGCATGAAATATCAAATGTCAGTGACTATGACTGACCATAGCTTGCATTACAATTTTTTGTAATACAAGTTTACCATGGGGATCAATTTTTTGATATTCCTGCTATGCAACAACAGCAACAGAAAACACATGGCTTGTTTCAGATGTACCTCTGAAGATTCAAAATTTTCATTCAGATAAGCTTGGTGACATTTGGATCTTTATCTAAAGGTTATCCAATTACTCTTTTGATTTAATTATTCATTAAAATGGGGAACAAAAATAAGGAAAAGTGACTACTTTTATAGTCAGAAACTTCAGGAGTAGTTTTAGCTAGAACAAGGTGCTGAGACATGAAAAATTAGGACTAATTCCCTTTTATTTAAGAATGGCTTTGTGATTTCTGAAGTATGTTCATTTTTTGTTAGTAAAACTGGAAGGAGGCTCCAGCTGTCCTCAGAGCCCTGGTCCAATAGCAAGTGTTCTGACAATGTGATTTTACTTATTATAAAAAATAACTGCAGTTCTCTGATACAGTTACCTTCATTGCAGCAGCTGGCAAATTCTAGTTTTTTAAAAAGGATCATTGCTGAATGTTCTAGTTGCAAAGAGGATATAAATTATAATAAAAATATCATGACGTACAGAGACAAGACATACGATCAGTGGTGGCATACAGAGGGCTAAATCACATTTTTCACAGTACTTCATCAGTGCTAACAAGTATGTATTTACATCTCTCTCCATTTAGGAAAGCTCTTAAGGATACGCTTAAGCTTAAGCTGAAGTTAACATGCCAACATATTGAGACCTCCCTGATTGCATAAAAATAATTTTTAGTATAAGATGGGAAGCATGGAACAGTGTTTTACTTTATTAATAGCTGTATTTGAAACCCAGATTCTAAGGAAAAATATCTTTTTTAGAACATGTGCTGGTGCATTTTCACAGAAAATATCTTTGCTGTGTTAAAATAGAAATGAAGGCAGAATTCCCACATCTCTGAGAAACATAGCTAGATAGAAAAAGATACTGAAGAACAAGGAAACGTGAAATTTGAAGATGAAACATTTGCCCTGCTCCATTTTGAATTCTCCTCAGCTTTGGTGAAAGTCTTGGGCGGGTTTGATGCTCCCCATGTCAGGGAACACTGCAAGTAATCGCATCCTGGAAAGGAATGCGCAACCACAATCCTCAAACGTCCTTGGGGGCCACAGACTGGAAGATGGAGGAGAACTGGGAATATTCACTGTTATGACTGTTCTGGGGAATCATTTTACTGAAGAAGAAACACTGTAGAGTTCCAAAGGACAACAGTCATCCCAGGTGCCTTCTGACAAATGGTGAATACTATAAGGACATCACAAAGACCTTTCTAATGCTTATACAGATCCAGCTGAGCAGCTCCAGCAACTGGTGAAGGTCCACAGATTGAACTCAGAGTCTGACTTCATGACCCAAAACACAATGTTTCATGAGCTGCCCAAGAGCATTCCTGAATTCGTGGGATCCCAGAGGTTTTGGACTGTCACATATAAGTAGCTCTATGCTACAAACTGAGAGGAAATAGTGGCTGGGATGCTGAGGATGTCACCAGTCTACAGAGATGGTGATGTCAGTAATACACGAGCATCTGTCTGTCCCACCACAGAAAAGGCACGGCATTAGCATTTTGTCTGTACTGTTTCTTATTCTCCTATTTCCTCTTCTCCGCTTAGGTCTGGTTCTTGGGATGAAAGTACATGGGGAAAAAAGTTGTTGTGGGAGAGGAAGGGATAATTTTTAGCAGAGGAAAATAGATTGATGGATTGTTTTGTCTTGTGATAGGGGTGTCTAGGGAAAGTGTCTTTCTGGCTCATGTTAGTGTTCCTTTGTTGGACAGCTGTTGGCACTTCAGATGAAGGTACAAATTACACTGAGAATACACTTAAGAAACAACATAGGCAGACCATTTCAGGTCAAGGGCCAAGAGAACTGAGGCTTGGTTTGAACGCTCTGTTAATGTGCAGCTGCCAGTATTACCAGCTTTCTGAGGTGATGCAGGGAATCTGGCTCTTCCTGCAGGGCAGGAAAGAAACAGAAACATCTACGTAGACATACACACCATAGGGACCACTATGACAAGCCAAAGGAATCCCAGACACAGAGACTGAAAAAAACAGTAGAGGGTACAAGCACACCAAGCCCACTAGCTCTCCTGATAAAGCTGTTACAATGTTAAATTGCCCCACATCTCTCAAATTGTTTTCTGCAAGACTGAAATTGTCTGACTCTCAGCTGTACTCTGCTGGACTGCATACAGCTTTGTTAGCAAGATGGAAAAAGCTTACATCTCTGCAGGCCTTTCTATATGCAAGTACAGTCACCTAGCAGAGCCTTCACAGGTTCTTCGTTAAACTGGCTGAGTTCTTTAATCCTCACACTTAAAAGGTTGATTTCCTGCCTGGGCCATTTTTATATTTCGCTTTTGAACTCTTGTTTGCATTTCTATGTCCTTATTCATTCATTGCGTAGATCAGCTGCTTCCTAGGCTGTGTATGGCACAGGAACACTTTTTAGTTTTCTGCAGTGCTCCTTAGGAGTGTGCTGGTGTTTCAGGATCATCTTTTCTGGGATAGGGCCAGGCAGGATGCTAAGATGTGTATCTTTTCTCCCCTCTATCTCATATTGCTTCTGAGCAAGCGCTTGTGCTTTTGTAGTGAAGAAAATTGAGGTATGGCAGAGGAAAAGTTTTCTGACAAGATGAACAGGAGGATATGGTTTAGTTAGCTGTATGAGAGGAAGGAAGGAAGGAAGTGTGACAGGCAGTCAGGTCTATGACTGCAAAGGTGGAGATAGGATGTAGGCATCCTAGAAACCCAGAGCTCCAGGGCTGCTCTGCTGGACCAACACAAATATTAGAAAGCTGTGATTTCAACATCCAGTCAGGTGAACTGGATCACACCACCTCCAACACAGCCCTGAGTATGCCTCTTTTTTGTTTTTTCTGTTTTAATCTGAAAGGCCTTCCTAGCTCTCTTCGTTTACATTCAGATGTCACATTGACGTGGTGGTGTGATGTCTCTAAGTTTACTGTCACAACTTTCTAAAATGGTATCAGCTTCTAACCTAGATACTTGTAGTTTTGGTGGCAACTGTAATACAACTTTCAGTGGGTTATAAACCTTTAACTAGGGAATATATTACTGTGAAGCAGTAGATTAGTTTCTTCATTATTTACTGTTCCATCAAATTTTGTGTCATTTGCAATCAGCAATGATTTTATGTCATTCTTTAGTTCTTTTATTGTTTGTTTAAAATAAAATATCCAAATTGTCATGGGAGCTTTTAGAAATAATGCAAAAGAAAGGACAAACAATACAGTAAAAATACAAACCCTAAAATCTACGATGAACCATGGTCGATCAGTTCTGCACTGCTGTAAAAGACAAGATACTACATAATTCTCTTTTGGCGCTTAACCTCTGCAGGAAACAAGAGAATATAGCTCTCGGTGTTTTCTACCCTTCAGATCAGTCAGTGCAGGGCTCTTTCAGATCAGCTGAGGGCAAAGTCCAAGGCTGCTTTGCCACAAGGACTCATTAAAACAGGTAGAGTTTAGTCTGAGTGTTTCTGTCACTCTGAATGTGGCATGAACTAGTTCCCTTTAGGTTATCTGAGAAAAGGTCAAAGCCCATGAGCACCAAGAAATGTCTGTGCAGCGCACACTCTAATGATCATTCTTAAAGAGAAATCATAATTTCTGTGCAAAAAAACCTGCAAACAATTCAGGACTGCTGCAGTGTTTTCAGAGTGGCCCTTGTGTGGTGGCCCCATGCTCCACAGATCTAGATTAAGTGGTGTTTGGGATGCTGTTATGGTTGCAATTTCAGATGAATTGTAAAACCAAGCAGGCTAACCTTTGAAAACAACCAAGGCTGCCAGATTACTTTGCATCTAAGAGCATTCTGTTACTTGAAATACAGCAGTTTTCTTATTCTGATGCTGAATAACTCTTCTTCAATACATACAAACTGTATCCTTTCAAAAACTCAGCATTTTTTATGCTGAGATTTGTCCGCAATCCAGAACTTTTCTTAATTCCTGTGTTATTACTAACGACTACTTAGAAGTTATGCACTGTCAGTTAAACTATCAAAGGACAAACCTACTTAAGAGCCATTGACTACCTGGCTCAGTATCCTGAGATTTTCAAGGATGTCAGTTGCATAGATAGGTATGTTGGAGAACTATTTTGATTTATAAAGTGTTTTATTTTAAATAGGTTTTACTTTTTGAAATATGCTTGGATTGTGAGATCTGAAATAATTCGGACACTGCTGTGTTGAAAAGTAATCATAGAATGAGAAAATCATTAAATGGTTTGGGTTGGAAGGAACCTTAAAGATCTAGTTCCTACCCCCCCTGCCATGGGCAAGGACACCCTCCACTAGACCAGGTTGCTTAAAGGCCCATCAAAACTGGCTTTGAACACATCCAGGGATGCGATGATTAAACACACTAGAGACATACTAAAGGCTATTTAAAGGCTGTTGATCAGTTAGCTAGACAGCTTACTATACTGAATAACCAGTGTTATTCCCCTGACATTATCCTCTAGTGCAATTTAAAGCACGCTATATATCCTTTAAAATATTATTTATGCAATTTTAAGCAATGACCTCTATTATATGGCTATACTGAATTGTTATGAGACTGAATGGAAACTGCAGTGGATGTCATTTATTTCTAAATGCAAAGTGCAAAATAAGAGTTAAGTTAGTGTTATGTTGCCTATCACTTAAGTGCCATTAGCAAAATAGTTTATTTTAGTATGCTGCATCGAAGAAGTGTTTCATACATTGAAAAAGCATTTTTCTCTGAAAGTCTAAGATTCTTTCACAGAAATAATTCTTCTGCCCAATACTTAGATTGAGACAACTATATCCCTAGAAATCTTTTATTATAAGGCCTTGTAGTTATGTGTGGTCAGATTTCTTTATCAGTGGGGAAGCCCTGTGGTTTTGTTTGTCAAAAACTTTGTTGGTATGGGTTCAGCTGCAAGAATCAGTGCTTCCTACAGGGCTACATTTGCAGATGGAATTGAGAGCCTAGTCGCACAACTGTCAGCCATGTGCTTGTTCCTCTTACTGCTCTAAAGGGACTTTTGGCATGATTAAGGATTAATCAACAGAATAAAAGTTTGCTGGGTCAGGTCCCAGTTCTGCAATGTGATTAATTCGTTGCTTGTAAAAACATGCTGTGATTTCAATATTACAAAATATAGTAATAAATAAACAAGGCTGATGCAGCTCTGAGGTTGGTTGAGGATTAATCATGAATTCCAGTTTGTGAATTAGAACTGGCAGGCTGTGCAAGAGTTTCAAACCTACTGCAATGGAACTCCTGGGAGCTATTTCAGCTTTTCTAGTTATGCGGCAACACTGATGTTGATTGTATAAGAAGCCAACAGATTTAGAAGGAAAAGTGGGAGAACAGGTATGGTAAATCAGAAAGCTATTCCATGTTACAGAAAACATTTGGGAACGTTGCTGGGTACTTTTAATCTGTGAAAATTTAACTTAGTCAGATAATGATTATAGTACACCATGATCTCCTTTGAAGTAAAGAAATTCCACAATAAACAATAAAAATTATTAAATATATTGGTCCACTCTCCTAACTGCCATGAATCTGATGACTTCTTGAACACATATTAATTGCTATTTGTATAGCCTTTCCCTTATATTTTTTCTTCTATCAAGACTGACTAAAATTCCCCAATTAGATCTATTCCCAGCTGAAATCAGTACATATTCCTTGATAATATTTTAGGCTTTCTATTTTAAATGACTCAATTTTCTAAAGAGGTGAACTGCTTAGAAATGCATGTGCTTATTAAAGCTTGGCTACTGAGAGCGCCACGAGGAGGTTTCACTCTGCTTCCTGAATCACTAGAGGGAGCTACAGGCGCATGAAAGGAAAAGGTTTTATTCTCAAACATCATCCAAAACACAATAAAACAGAAAAAAATTACATTTTCCAACAGACGATCATTGCTAAACGTCTAAAAGAGAGAGAGAGAGAAAAAAAAGTCATTTTTTCTTCTTAATTGAAGTATTTTATATGCATTTTTTTGCCAATAACACAAGCCTCACAAGCTAGTAACTACAGCATTTAAAGACTGGTAACAAACAGTGTCCAGCTAAAACCTTTGAGAATAGAAAGCTTGAAAAATGCATAATACTAATGCCTGTGAGCCCTTTAAGCAATAACAATCAAGATATGTGGCTTTTTCAAGTGGTTGCTTTGTCAGAGCTGATGAGATAGATATCCAGTGAGTCGGAAGTAAACCTTTTTCTCTGATGCAATGCCACGATTCTAAACCAGCTTAATGTCTCTGTAAGTCCACTGATCTGATGTCTGATATTCATATAGAGCAATGGCTCATACAATCTGTCATCGTTTAACCTCAGCTGGCAACAAAGAACAGCCACGTACTCACTTCCCCCTCTCTGATGGGAGCACAGAGAGAATCAGAAGGGTAAAAGGGAGAAAACTCATGGGTTGAGATAAACACAGTTTAACAGGTAAAGCAAAAGCCATGTACACAAACAAAACAAAGGCCATGCACACAAGGAAAGCAAAACAAGGAATTCATTCACCACTTCCCATTGGCAGGCAGGTGTTCAGCCATCTCCAGGACAGCAGGGCTTCATTATGAGTAATGGTTACTTGGGAAGACAAACGTCATCACTCCAAACATCTCCCCTTTGTTGTTCTTTCCCCAGCTTTATACGCTGAGCATGACATCATATGGCATGGAACATCCCTTTGTTAAGTTGGAGTCAGCTGTCCCAGCTCTGTCCCTTTCCAACTTGTGCACCCCCAGCAAGCAGGCTGGTGAGGAGGGGTGAGGAGCAGAAAAGGCGTTGACTCTGTGTAAGCACTGCTTGCCAGTAATATCCCTGAATTATCAATACGGTTTTCAGCACAAATCCAAAACTTAGTCCCATTTCTAAGGTTAGAAGTTAAAAACTACTCAACACCTGCAAAAGCAGTGAAATCAGGCCACTACAGATAATAGGATGAAATAAGTGAGAGAAAATCTCACAAAATCTATTGTCCAGCATTAGGATGAACCTTCTATAATTTTTAATAAGGCTAAAATTCTCTTTTTTATCTATTGTGCTACAAATGTTTATCCACAGTAACATAATAAAACAGAAATAAAACCTTCTAGGCATATAGTCATATATGTTTTTCCTAACAAGAGCAAAATAAAAAAGGTTGTGATGTGCACACTGCACAACACTAGAGAATTAAACTCACATTATTAAGTGGTGTTTGGTTTCCTAAAATAGATTGGGATTCTTAATCCTGCTTTTGCTTTTATCACATCTTCTGAAATGTGTATTATAGAGACAGAAGAATTTATACGATACAGTTACTCCTCGTATTTTCCCTCCCACCTGAAAATAGGCTGTTCAACAATTTAAGTAGTAAATTGTAACATGATTTTAGACAGAATTCGGCAGTAAGTCTGCATGCTGAGTCCAGTCTCTGTACCTGCCCATTTTTAAAGTGTAGCTTGAAGGGAGGAGGATTTCAGGTTTGCTGTATAGCCCAAGTCACAGTGTAGTTCAAGGTACTTTACATTCTCCAAGCACTGCATAAATGTTACCAAGTCTTCATGACCCCTCATGATGACCCTTTCATGACCCTTACTTACAGTGTAGTAAGTCAGTATTAGTAACTTGGTTTTACTGCAGGGTAGATATACCTAGGGAAGAAGTGAATTGTGTAAGCTTCTGTAGGAAATCAGTGACAAAACTACTTTTAGAACTGAGAAATCCCATCTCACTAAAACACAGTATCTTAAGCTCAAAACCCACAGAAATCAAGTTGTACAATTATTACCACAGAAATGATGTTAAGCAGGATAATAAACACAGGCCCGGTGTAGAATGCTAAGACACAATGATGCTGTTATAAAGTATATTTTAAGGCCTTGAAACACAGAGAGAGTTCAAGAAATTGTAATTATCTCTCACTAATATTTTCATCGCTGTTTTGATCAATAGCACATCATAAAGTTGGTTTGACAAGTTGGAGATATGTTTCATTTTGTAAAAACAAATGTACTGAACTCATGGTTCTGTGTGCACTGTGTCTAGACACCAAGGCAATTATAAGGAAAATTACATTCTCATTTCTATTGCAAACTGTCTTGTTAATCTGCTCAATATTTCCTTGCCTAATCATTTTGTCCAGCAGTTCTCTTCTTCAAAGAAGGTCAGACAAGCTCTTTTCAATGTTACTGTCTGCTGTAACTACAATATAGGTAATATTAATCATAGTTCATTGCTATCATGCAAAACAAAACCCCATCCTTTTTTTGCAGTGGTTCTAGCTGGTATTTAAAAATACACTGGTTTACTTCTAAAGTTTTGACATTTTAGCTGGGATGCAGTCTTTACTCCTGCTTTTGTTTCTAACATAAAAAGCCATAAACGTATCAGGGAGCAAGATGTGGTGAGCAACCCTTTCCTACAAAGTCATATTGGCCTTTGTGCTCACTTCTTATTCAGTACCTGCAAGAACTGTAAGAGGTGACTAAGCATTTCCTCCTCCTTTTCTACACCAGCTATGGAGGAGATAAAGACAGAATTTTGCTTCCCAGGACCAAATGAACTTCCCATTGCCAATACAATGTACCAGGCTCCCAATTCCAATACGAATATAAAGCTTAATATCTCAGGAACTATATTTTTTAAGAAGTAGCAAAAGTGTTTTTGAATCTTCTCTGACTGGGGAAGCAATTGCATCCCAGTTGTCTGACCTCCAAGAAGGCAATATAGGTCATATCATCATTACCATGAAATCACCAACACAGTCACCTGGAAGAAGAAAAGAAAGTGTGCAGCTGGCATAACCAAAACATGCTGTTTAAGAACCTGGGTATGGAAAACAATTTCTAATCTGAACGTAGCTCTCAAGCCCCAGCAAGCACCTCCTTGAGAGCAAGCACTCCTGGTCCCTCAGCTTCCAGACAAGTGAGCTGGTTCAGGTGTCCCTTTGTACAGTCAACTGTGAAGCCCTTTTGTAAACATCTAAATCCCATGTGAGAACAATGAACTTTGGTTTTATCGTCATAGAAGGAACTGCCTCAGCACTTCTGGAGCTGAGTCTGTCCATCTGCATACTGCAGATCACAACACTGGTGTGTCTCTAGGGGTATAATGACTGAGAAAAAGTTCCAAGATATTCCCACCTTCACTTAAATATCTTCTACTTTTGCATGAACTTGCAGAGTTAACATTATTTGCTCTAAATTCTTACTGCACTAATGATAACTTTTTTAAAAAACTTAGCTGTGACTTGCAAAATAAGAGGCTGCCTGTGAGTGAATAAAAATGAGGAAATGACCACTACAGAAAATAGGAGAACAGTGAGTAGAGAATGATTCAGCATGACAATTAAGCAAACAAATAATAATGTAGACTACTCAGGAGGTATTTTACCAGTGTTAGCATTGTCAACAGTTTCTTGAAATCACAAGCTGTTTGCTGAATATCTGAATTGTACCTATTAGTGTGCATATTTCTATGTAAATGAATGCCATTAAACAAATGTTCCTGCAGTGATGACACAAGTTCCTTTCCACATTATCACAAGTTCTTCCCTTAGGCATACTGCAGGGAGAAAAAAATTAAGAGCTGTTGAAATTATTCAATGTCCTATTTGTTTCTAAAGTGCAGCAAATTTCAAAACCAGGAAGTGTGTCTGTGTGGGTGTGCATAACTCTTCTACAGGCATGTACCTTTTGCTAATTCTTAGAGAATTTGGGAAAGTGAAATGCCCAAGTCTGTGCTGATTCTTGTCAACCTTGTCTTGATAGTGCCCTGTGCTTGTTCTGCGTCATGCAACTCAGGGGCCCTATTACCCCTCAAAGTAAACTTGGAAAGATGTGGTTCTGAATATTTCAGGACAGTTTTTTAAACCATTTTACAAGTTAAACAAAACTCAAACTTTCTCTCTAGGATTTTCCTATGTCATTTGAAACTCAACAGTTCTCATTCAGGAACTTCAGAAACGGTTATAACAAAAAAGGTAAATAGTTTAGCTTATGCTGTTGGCACATTGTGATTACGTTGTGTTCATGACTAAATATTGCTAATCAAGTAAATTTACTGACTCCAGGAAACTGGTGGTTTGCCTTTATATAGCTGAGCTCAGAATTTTGAGGTGTTACATGCTGGCTCTTCCAAACATTTCTCAAACCTAGTAGTCATGTGGTGGACTCACTCATTTCAGTGTGGCAGACCTGAGCTTCGAAGAAAGTAAGAGTGAGGATAGTCTAAAAGAAATGTTTCTGATGTTTTCTGTGCAGAAATATAGCAAAAAAAATTAATGATATCTACAGAAGGGAACACCCTGCCCACATTACCAGTCCGCTTGGCCCATATGGCTCACTTTCCTCCTTGCTCGTGCTTTTTGCAAAAAAAAGTTGTCTGTTAGATGGTTTTGCTTCCTTTTGACTGAAAAAATCTCACAAATTTTCAAAATGTCTGAATTGAAATCTACAATTTTTTACTAAAACAAAATTTATGCCAAAAATCTTGTTCATTCTTCTATCTAATAGACATTAGTTAGAACAGAAAACTAACATTTTCACAGCTGTCCATTCTAACAAAAGGATAGCTGTGAAATGTTTTAGCTTGATCAGAATTAAGCAGAGAAACGTGGAGACTTCTTATACTGTAGTACTCAGCATATTTCAGTATTTCTTCTGCAAAATTTCTTTTGGTTGAGGTGAATGAAAAGGCTAGGATAATAACTAAAAGAATAAAAATAATTGATAGATAATCAAGAATTCTGCAATTCTTTTACAATGTAGCAGAAAATCAGGGAACAAATACAGTTTTCTGTTGCATGTGATTGGCATTCAAAATATCAAAATATCAAAAATAGAGAATAAAAGAGGATTTCAGTTAGGTATATACCTCTGTTTCAACTGAGAAATTTCTTAAAATGATTTTGATAACAGGAAAATATTATTAGTTTTTATGTATGTATTGAGTTTTTGAGATTTTTATTTTCAGGTTTCTTTTAGTAGGACAAAACAAAATATGTGGGAGAAAGAATAAACCCTGTATACTGTAGTTTCTTAACTACTTCCCTTTCTGCTTTCCTAAATAAAACCCTGCATTTTCAGCTTCTCCGGCTACTTTTGACTGAATTAAGTAGGATTAGAAAAATTTTGCAATTCTGCAGAAGAATGTGGTCAGTCGTAAAAGCAACCAACGTCCAAACAACATGTGAATATTTGTGGATTTTTGTTCTTTATGGAAGATCATGCTATCCTAATCTCCAGGTATAGAAATCTTAAATAATCTTTCACTCAAATCCTTTTACATTAGAAAGCTAAATCCAATTATATAGCTTTTATTTACCCAGTTGGAGTTTTGAGGTTTACTATGCAGAAGACATATCAGGTGGTCTTCTGAAAACTTGCAGAACTCTAATTGACACAGACTGAAATTGAACCTGATCCTCTGCTGGAAAATGTGTATTTGACTCCTTCTAGGAGTCTTTCTAGAAAGCAGTGAAGACATCAAGCAAGGAATACACCTTTAAATGGAAATTCTGAAAAGTTTGCTTTTCTGTCCGTACCCTGTCTTTTCCTTCACTTATTATCCTTATAGAATCAATAAGGCTTTGTTTATTATATATATATATATATATTTAATTGTTTAAGAAAAAAATAGTCATTCTCTATCACTTTTGTACACAAAAAGAGTTTTATATAGACCACTCTTCCCAACTGTCCTAAAATTTTTAGATAAGTTTCTCAGCAGGAGGTATAAAGATTTGAAAACTTAATGGAAATGGCAGTGGTGAAAAGAAGTTTCTAGTGAAGGTGTAAAGACCACATGAATAAAAGAAACAGAGAAAGAACTGGAGAAGCAGATCTGCTGTAAGAATGTTAGAATATAATTCTGGCCTTTATTCAGATAATGGTTTCCTATCTCAGTTGTCCTTTCACTTGTTCAGGATACATTAAGACTGAGCTACTTCTATTGTAAAGAAAAAGTGTGGTTATGTAATTGTTTTGTTCAAGAATACGAACACCATTTTACAAAAACAGATGAGGTGAAGTAGATTCTAACTTTAAACACAAATAGACCTTTCCTCTTGTAGTGAGTCAACATTTGGAATTGAAAGTGCAACAGATTATTGTTTGTGCCCTTTCCTTTGTGTGTATGCCTTAAATTATCATGTTATTTATTTAGGGGAGATGCAATAAAATTTAGAAAAGCAAGGAAACATGGAGTTAAATAAAGGACTCTCTAGATAATTCTTTTTCCTTTATTTTAGTTTACATTATTTAAGCTGTAGTTCATTCCTGATTTTGGCTTCACAACTAATGAAATGTTCCCCATTTGAGGCCAAGAATCAAAGAGGCATTGTGAACTTGAATTTGGACCTAGATTTAAATTTAATAAAAAGGAAGATTTAATTAAATCTAACAGTTGTAGGAAAACTTTTGTAATTAAAAAGACTTGAACTGTCCCATGTTGATAGACAAAGATTCTCTTGCTGTTTTTGAATCCTAAATGATGTAACACCAAAAATATGATCTTAAAAGACAATTACTTTAAATCAAACTAAAACAAAAATAGATTTTTGCTTTCCACTGCCTCAGTTGTATAAAATTTAAATCAATATTATACAAAAAGTAAAACCAAAATAAAATTATTTTTCTCTGTTCCTAAAAATCAATGATAATAGTAGATATGTAAATTAGTTTAAAAAGTATTTAATTTAAATAGCAGAAATTTGGAGTAATAAAGATGAGGAAATTGTTTTTGCTAAAGCTTATTCATCTAGAAAAACATTACCATGGCTAATTAGCTAGAGCTTTTTAACAGAGACTTGTAGCTTTTTTTAAATATGCTGCATAAAATGTACCTCTTGATGTTACTGTTGCCTGCTGATAAAGTGTCATTTTCCTTCTCACACTCAGTATGTTTCTAGTTTAGCCTTCTTTTGTTGTGCTTAATTATATAAATATTATAAAGACATTCATTTATACTGATTTCCATTCTGCCTTATTAGTAACTGCACAGAGTTTGACTATTCAGTATTGTGATGTTATTGGTACAAATAGGGACAAAATAGGTACAAAATGCGGCTGCCTAATATTTTGACAGTGCTGAATCTTAGGAAACTTGAATAGAAAGAACAGTTTTGATTAGAGGTAAGAAATAACTAGCATAATTTGTATTGTTAATAAATATAAGCTAATAAAGCTTTGCTTTAAAGTTTTAAACTGTCCTGAGTTATCAGTCTTCTAGAAAGTCTAAACACAGTGGTCTAATTCCCTAAATTTCACTCTAATTCTTGGCCTCTATTTTCCTAAACTCCCCTAATCCTCTAAAGGTAATCTCCTAAATTCCCTAAATCCTTATATAGCTATGTCTACACACATTTTCAGTTGCATCCTGTTCTGCCCAGAATATTCAGGAAGAAAATACTACCCAGAAGGAAAGAGGATCTTTCTCTTCCCTTAGTCAATCTCTTAAGGCTGAAGAAAAATCATCCTGTAAGCCTTGAGCCATGAATGGTTCTTTGTATTTTCATAATTTGGAGAACCAAGGATATTCTTAAAGATGAATTTACATTTTCATCAGAAATCTGATATGGAAAGGGAATTTGAATTTTGACCTTGCCTGGAAATGTTAAGATATTATATATTTTCATTAAGCAAATACAAAATGAGTTAAAATAGGTAACTTGAAATACCCTCTGAGGAAATAAACCTCTCTCAAGAGAAGTCACTCTCCAAACTGAAGGTGTCAAACGCTGGGTATTGTTTTGATACTTCTCCCAACTTCTATATTTCCTCACAACTAATCTCTTTATTATTGCACAAGGAAAACAAATAAATTCAAAATTGTTAGAAAGAATGCTCTATGTACTTTAAATTGGAATGAAAATTCTCAAAGCCAGCAAGTCAGAGCAACAATGTGTACAACAGTGTGTATATTACTAAAATAAGAGTTTTATTTCTTTTTTTGCAAAAGCCATGTATAATAATGATTTCCTCTTTTGGTAAATGGCATGTGATTGTTTCCTTAGTGACTGAGTCACTTATTTTCATAGGAGATGCCTTAGGAATTCAGACTTGTTTAATAATATGTATGCATTTCAAGTTGCTGTGACAATGGAGGCAACTAACATTTTTCCTAGGTTTATAAGGCCAAAAGCATCCATAATCATTGCTCTTCTAAGAGAATTCTCCAATTGCTACTGTAACCTGAAGCTCCCCCCACTCCCCATCTGAGCCAGGGATCTTTCATTCCTGACTGCCTTTGAACTGGTAGATGAGGCCCTTCTCTCAGATGTAGTAGGTGCAGATTCATTGCCTCTTGCACGGTGGAGAATCTAAATGCCAGTTTTCTGCTTTGAGGATGGAAACTGTATTTGGCACTTTAAGTTCCATAATACATGTTTATCAAGGTTTCATTTTGGAAAAGTAGATATATAGAGAGAGATATATGTAGAGATACAACTGAAGGTTTGGAGAAACGAGGTTGGTACTGACTCATCTTACATATTTGCCTTTCATCCTAAGATATTAAAAGACTTTACAAGACATGTGTAGTTGAGCTCTAGTTAGTATCCCTTGGAGACTTCTTTTCTTTCTCTGGAAGTGCTGCGGAGAGTTCTGACCTAGCATCCTTTGGAGCTTCTGGGGCTTCCTTTTCCTCTCCTTGACACATTTACACACCTTTGTCTAATAAACATGTTTTGTTTTAGTGATCTGATATACGATGATTCTACCTGCAAGCAGGAACCTTTACTTTAGTACTATATTACAAAAAATATCCAGATTAAAAATCCTGTCTCTGATTTACATATTTTTGAAATAAAAAAAAATAAATTACTGTTTCTGAAGACAATAAGCAAGCCACTGGTCTATGTCCATAAGTTTTGGTATGGTAACTCTGTGATGGGTCCTCTGAGTTTGACGGATTACAATTTTAATGAAGAAGATACAAGTATGTCTATGTTTGGTACATATATTTGGTGAAATTAAGTGACCATGTAATAACTTCTTTTCTAACAAAGCTTTAAAGAACTCAGGTTTCACAGAATGAATACTGAGCTACTGAATGCATCATTGGTACAATATGGACATTTTCATTGGCTTAGAGGTGGACTGTCAGATGATTTACAAAAACATAGCTGACCCATTTCATTGCTTAAGTACTTTCTTTGTACATCAAATATATTGAGGTTAGCAATTGTAATTATCAATTTACCTTTGCCTGACAAGTGCCAGCATCCTACTTATAATATTTATATTAGTTTATCTTAAAACTACTTCTAATAATTGGCTTTAATATCTAATTAGTTCATAATTGCAGTACACATCCAGAAAAGTAAATATACAACAACAAAAGTTCTACCTTGAAAATGGTAAGAATTATGAAGTAATATGAACTAATGAAAGTGATATATATTTTTAATTTTCTCATTGAAATTGGGGGGATGAAGGTCACAAGACTATTTGTTTTCTGGGTGATAACTTAGATCACAGTTCCAAATGGGCTGGAAGCCTCAGCCCTAAATTATATTTTAAAGAATAAGAGATGGGTTTGTTTCAAACTAAAAAAATCACAACAAACTTTGTTATAGGTATTCCATTAATCCCACATGTAGGCAATATCAAGTTAAATGAAGTTTTAAGAGTCCACGCTGACTTAAATTGTCAAGAGCAAACCTGTTGAGAATCAAGAACTTTGTTCCTTATGCTGGAGTTGTAATGAGAGAAAGATTCTTCGGTCGCAGTCTATTCATAGCAATACTGGAGATATTTAATTTTTAATAATATGTGTTCTGGGGAAAGGGGTACAGATATTTCTCATCCCCTAGGAGACGGCTTTTTACATCCTGTAGTCAGTATGCTTGTGGCTCTCATAATATGATTTTCCAGATTTCCAGTGGCAGAGAGAACTATTATGGAAAGCATGTTGGTGGTAAGGGACATTAGACAAAAGAAGCCCTTTTTTGTGGCTGCTTTTCATCTTCTTGGCACCATACTTCTGCCCTTCTATCCTCCCCTTCAGCTATGGATAAGGCTAAGTGGAGCAACTACAGTATCAGCAGATTCAAATTAGTTCTTTGTTTTGTTTTTCAGTATGCTCCCCCTGGCCCTGCCTTCTGTCCTCTAATTTTTACAAACAAGAACATTTGGTCCCAAAGTGAGGAGGTACATGATGAAAGAAAAAAGACATTTTCCCTGTGCTGATGTCACTAGTAGCATGATTTCAAATGATAAATTCACAGTAGGAATGACCATGAAGACAGCAAAATTAGAATCATAGAATCAACTAGGTTGGAAAAGACCTTTAAGATCATCGAGGTCAACTATTACCCTAGGACTGCAAAAACCACCAATGTACAATGTCACTGAGGGCCTCATCTACAAGATTTTTGAACACTTCCAGGGACGGAGACTCCATCACTTCCCTGAGCAGCCTTTTCCAATGGCTGATTACCCTCCCTGTAACAAAATTTTTCCTAATATCCAACCTAAACCTCCCCTGATGCAGCTTGAGGCCACTACCTCTTGTCTTGTCGCCTGTTACTTGGGAGAAGAGACTGACACCCACACCACTACAACCTCCTTTCAGGCAGTTGTAGAGAGTGATAAGGTCTCCCCTGAGCCTTCTCTTCTCCAGGTTGAACAACTCCAGTTCCCTCAGTTGTTCCTCACAAGACTTATGCTCCAGAACCTTCACCAGCTTTGTTGGCCTTTTCTGCTCCATCACCTCAATGTCTTTCTTGCAGTGAGTGGCTCAGAACTGAACACAAGATCTAAAGTACAGCCTCACCAGTGCTGAGTACAGGGGGACGGTCACTGACCTGGCCATGTTGTCCACACTGTTTGTGATACAAGCCAGGATGTCACTGGCTTTCTTGGCTGCCTGGGCACAAGCTGGCTCATGTTCAGCCAGATGTCAATCAGCAACCCCAGGTCCTTTTCTGTCAAGCAGCTTTCCAGCCACTCTTCCCCAAGCCTGTAGTGTTGCATGTGGTTGTTGTGACCCAAATGCAGGACCCAGCACTTTCCCCTGTGAAAGCTAATACCATTGGACACAGCCCATTGATCCAGCATGTCAAGATCCCTCTGCAGAGCCTTCCTATCCTTCATCAGATCAATACTCCCACCCAACTTGGTGTCATTTACTGAGGGTGCACTCAGTCCCCTCATCCAGATCATCAGTGAAGATATTAAACAACACTGGCTCTAACACCTGAGGGACCTACTAGTGACCGGTTGCCTACTGGATATGATACCATTTACCACTACTCTTTGGGCTGGGACATCCAGCCAGTTTCCAACCCAGTGAAGAATCTACCTATCCAGGCCATGAGCAGCCAATTTCTAAAGGAGAACTCTGTGGGACACAGTGTGACATTCCTTACTTAAGTCCAAATAAACAATGTCCACAGCCTGTCCCTCATCAACCAGGCAGGTCACCTTATCACAGAAGGATATCTGGTTGGTCAAGCAGGGCCTGGTCTTTATGAACCCATGCTGACTGGGCCTGATCCCTCCATTTTCCCACACATGCTTTGTGATCTTAGGATCATCTGCTCCATGACCTTCCCTGACACTGGGCTCAGGCTGACAGGGCTGTAGTTTCTGGGGTCTTCCTTCCTGCACTTTTTGGAGAGTGGCAAACCTTCAGTTCTCTGCTACCTGCCCGCTAGACCAGAACTGCTGACAGATGATGGAGAGTGGCTTAGCAAGCTGCTCTGCCAGCTCCTTCAGCTCTCTTGAGCATAACCCGTTCAGCCCTGTAGACTTGTATACGTCTAAGTGGAGCAGGATGTCACTAATAATTTCTTCCTGAATTATGGGGACTTCAGTCAGCTGTCCATCTCTGCCATCCAACTCAGGGATCTGAGTACCCTGAGGATGGCTAGTGTGACTATTAAGGACTGAGGTAAAGGCAGCATTAAGTACCTCAGCCTTTTCCTCATCCTCAGTCAGTAGGTATCCTCCTAGTATCCAGGAGAGGATGGAGGTTCTCTGGAGGTTCTCCTTGGCCCTCCTTTTATTGATAATATATTTGAAATAGTACTTTTTATAATCTTTTATGGCAGTGGCCAGATTTAGTTCCATCTGTGCCTTCGCATTTCTAACTTTCTGTCTACATAACCTAATAACATCCTTGTACTTTTCATGGGGTGACAGTCCCTTCTTCCACAGGTGATAAATCCTCTTTTTTTGTTGAGTTCCAGCAATATCTCCCTGTTCAGCTAGCCTGGTCTTCTTCCCTGATGGTTTGTTTTTCCGCACATAGGGACTGCCCGCTCCAATACCTTAAGGATTTCGTTCTTGAAGAATGTCCAACCTTCTTAGGCTCCTTTGTCCTTCAGTAATTTTTCCCAAGGAATTCTGCCAGACAGTGTCTTAAACAGGCCAAAGTCAGTCCTGTGAAGTCTAAATTGTGTTATTTAATTGAACTGTAAAATATACATCATACATTTCATCTCTTTGTTACCTGTTCCTGCATAACAAGTAGAGAAAGAAGGAGAATTACTGGGAGAAGGTTGTTTTATGAAATTGCTTAGTAAGTTTCTCCCTGACATTGCCGTTATTATCACAGTAAGTATCTCCTCACAGAAACTAATGTTGACTCCAAAGTGATGCACAGATATGTGGGCTTGTGTTAGGGTTTCTGGTCTTTTAATAGAATTTAATATTGTTTATGATCTTGACAACAGTAACACTAAGTTACTGGACTTGTTGTTAAGTTTTTCATTAGTGCATATAAAAATTTAATACTATAATGCATTCTCATAAAAAAACATGCTTTGATGATTTGGATGATAAAGAGCTGTTTACATTAATATTATATGAATTTTGTAATCCATAAGCTATGAAGCTCATCTGAATGTCTGGCCCAAGGGCTAGCCCGTGTCCCAACAGGTAATCTTAGCCATGTCCGCTTCGATTCAGAACTTAGGCAGTCTTCATTGCTTTCTGGAGGTGCACAGTTATTTTTATTAAAGGGAGAGCTTAAAAGGACCTAGTTTTTTTTGTTGTTGTTTCTTTGTTTGTTTTGGTTTTGTTTTGTTGGGGTTTTTGTTTGTTTGTTTATTTGTTGTTTTTTTTTCTGTTTTGTTTTTTCTTTTTTAGTTGGGGGGAATAAAGCATTAGCTTGCATGAATCTGAATTTTAAGCGTATACTACAAGCTTAATCTGTTCTCTATTCTCTCTGGCTTATTTGATACCTGATTCATTTTTTGTGGGATCTTGGATGTTATCTGCATGGATGCCTCAAAAATTGAGCCCTTCAAGACTATGAATATTTTTGTCTAACACAGTGATCATCTTGCATGTTGTGAATGAATCTGTCTTCAAGCAAGAAGGAAAATATGCGCCATTAGCTGCAAAGAACTATAAATCTTCTATAAGAGGGGATTGTCTAAAACTGTAGTTACACTAAGAACTTTCCTGTCCATCTTCTTTAAGATTATGTTCTCCTCTTTCCCTGCTTTCTTAACTCAGTTATCCTAACCACAGTACACAGAACAGGTTGGACGACCAAGTATAGGCAAAGGCTAAAGAATTTTTCTGTCAGATACATAAAAAGATGAAAAGCAAACATATTTTAATCTTCTATTCTTCATCATAAACAATCTTTCCAAAGTAGAATACTTTTACAGAAAAGCCAGCATTGCCCCTCAATGCAGTAATAGCACAGATAAGCATGGGAAGAGAATTGTACTCTGAGCCAGGATATCCCTTCAGCACTCTTCTCATCTACAGTTCATGATGGAAATGAAAGGTGCTTTCCTGACAGAACTAGAGTTAGTTTCTTTCTTCATGTGACAAGCCTTATTAGTGGAAAGCAGTGCAGTTTTCACTTCCTTGTGCCAGGAGGAGTGATTCTAGCACAGAGAGGAAGCAATATTCCTTTATCCAGACAGTTCACAAGCCGCTTTGTTTGGAACATTATGGGGTGATGCTCATGTTCAAATACCAGCAAAGACAGACGACTGCAGTTACAGTAATGCTTCTTTCTGTCTCATTTATTTTGTGTTACAAAGGAAATAAAGACAATCCTTTAGGACCTTTCAGAGAGATGCTATATTTAAAATAATGCTTATTCCAATGATTCCAAATTTCAAGTTGAACCAAAACTGCAACAGCAGGTGTTTCTAAGTCTACAAGAAAAAAATGAAAGCTGCACTAACTTTACAGAGCTAGGATAAAAAAGCCTGTGCCATTCCACAAAAAAACTGAGAGCTTCTTTAACCATGGTAAGCACTGACTTGAAATTTTCATCAAACTATTGATAGTGATAATGGGGCTTTTTTTCTGTACGTCTGTAGTTACATTAGAACCCTATATTGTGTGTGAATTTTTCATGTTTTATCCCTTTCTAATGTGCATTTTTTGTGAAATTGAAACCTGGCAAACTTTTCTGTGTTGCTATGCTGTTAAATAGTATGAATAAATGTGTACATGAAAGACCAGAGCTCTGTTCAAAAGGTTTTTCACTTCATTTTCTATTTGTTTGGAAGTGGGGATGTTGTGGTTCTGGACCTGGTATATGTGAATATTGACTACATTCTAGCTTTATATGTACATAATCAGCGAGCAAATAAGTAATGCTTTTTATAAACCATTACAAATACTAACTCTTTTTCAGGGGTGTTCTTAAAGTAGTTCCAATGGATGCTACATCTTATGATCCCTAACTCCACAAAGCCCTGTCCATCTTGCTGGATTTTCATTCTACTTACAGATCTTAGTGTCCTACTTGGCAAAAGAAACACTGAGGAAATATTTTTTCTATTAAAACACAGAAGCAAATAATTTTAATGTCCTTTATCTGTTTGTCTGTCTGTCTACCTACCTATCAATAGACTATCTTGCGCCTGGCACCCAACATTAGCAAAACATTCTTGAACTTGCTTTGCTTTTAGCCTGGGGCATTTCAGCTCTTTCACCTGACACAAAACCATTGGCTAGAAATAGTCAGTTTTCTTCTCAGTTTCAGGTTCCATGCATTTATATAATAAGAGGTATATTTGTGCAGCTATTCCAGACTGCAGAACTTCTGTCCTTCCCACCCTTTCTGGAAGTGTGGTGGCAGTCAAGGGACTCTGCTAGAACCGGAGCTCTCTGCCTAATCTGTTGTTTGTGCAGTGGCCCTTTTCAGGTAGCCATAAAAGGATTTGGAATGATGCTTTAGATGCTTTGCTTCTGCATGTGTTGTCCTTAAAAACATTGACTCTTTACTTTGTAAACCTTAGAGACTGGATGACTCTATTCAGGGCAAGTGCCTGTAGCGTCTTTCCCATCACAAATTCCCGCGGAGACAATTAGCATAAGGACTTCCTGAGTGAGATATTATTGGCTCTAACCATGTAATAATTTTCTAGAACATTGTGTTTTTTGTAGCACATTGATAAATCTCAGTACTTCTCAGAAGATTTATCACCATCAAATGAACTCTTATTGAATATATATTAATCTCCTCATTTTTGATAGTCTGTTGTCCTTTTTTCTTTTAAAAATATGGAAGAAATTTTGCATGACAATGTTCTGATGACATACTAGTGAGTTTTATGAGTTATGCTTTAAAACATATCAAATCATTTAAGTGGTTCTGAATAATTGTTTAAATTTGAGGTATATTGCTTTAGAAGTGATCATGATTTTAGCTCCTTCTTGGACTAGTTAGTAGGATTCTGAGTTTTCTTTGTGAATTAATGAATCTATCAACTTTCTCCTCCCTGAAGCAATAGTTGATCTTTATGGCTTAACCCGTCTAGCACCTTGGAACCACTAGAAAATTCAATTGATCTTGGGAGAGAAAAAAATAGCCTTCCTTTATTTTAATTCCTCCCAACAGTCACTTTAATTTTCACCCAAGGGCAAACCATTTTTATTTAATTCCATTTGTCTTCTCTAATAAATGTGCACGTTAACAATGTCCACTAATCGAAATGATAATTTTTCCATTTTAATCTTGAAACATTCTTACCAACTCGTGATTCCATCAGAGATAGATACATTTAAATACGCCATACAGTAATGTCTTTGGAAGCCTAGTAGTTTCCTTTTATATCAAAGTAATAAATAATTTGTATTCTATTATCAGGGATAAATGATGAATCACAAACGCTGTAGAAGTCAAGGTGAAACACACATTTTTAATGTTATAATTCATTATAAAAATGGAGAAAATTTTACTTTTACTCCAAATAATTTTAAAAGGTCCTTAATACTAATAATTTGTGATTTCCTTCCTGGCTCTCAGTGACAATGGAGCCCTACTAGCAAGTAATGCACCTCTATGGGGGTAGATAAAAGCAGGTACTGCTGACGTCTGTACATTTACACTATTTCAGGTTTGCTTTACACAGACCTGTCTACCTACATTGACAGCATGTTGTTACTGCTTATAGTGTTCAAGGTGATTCAAGGAACAAAATTTTCTGTCTGGAGTATAGGTTTCTCAGCCAGGAAGTACCCTGGAGATGATGGTCATTCATTATTTTTACCAGCCCCATGGTTTATAAAAAGCTCACATGTGGAAGCAAGCCTTATTTTTGTTTCTATACATTCAGTTGTTCACTTCTTATTGGTTACCTCCTAGTGCCTGCTGCCCAAACCTCCACTGCCTGAACAAAGGCTCAGTATGAGGAAAAATATTTTTGCAGTTTCTTTGAGGTAGCTGCTCTCGAAAGATACTGAATTATCTGACTCCTGCTCTCCTGGGCTTCTTTTTTGCCTGACAAAATATATGACTTCTGAGAAACTTTAGTGTTGTGGCAGTTTTGCTTCTGGTAAGCCACAGGTTCTATGCTCAGAAGATCAGCTAAGTCTGATGAGGACAGCATCATGCTTGGGAAACAGTCAACAACAAACAATGAATGTCTGGAAGTAAAAAGTCACTGCGGCCCTCTGCTACCAGCTGACACCATGATTTGTGACTTGCCAGACAAAATTTCAGGTGCCCATACTCATAAACCAGATAGTGACTAATAGTTTCTGGAACCTCATGACTTATCAGTGGCTAACCATTCCAGGGTGTGCAATTTTGCGGCTGACGTTTCAAAAAATATTCACTGAACCCTCACTTTTGGATAGTTCAGGTAGCAGATACTGAAAAGCATGTCTGAAAACTTCATTCTCTATGGCTCCTGCATTATGGAGGCTCTTGTGGGTTGCAGACTTGTCATGGTTTAAGCCCAGCCTGTCACTCAGAAACCATGCAGCACGCTCGCTCCCCCCTCCCCCTTTCCTCCCCCCTGCTCCTGGAGGGATGGGGAGGAGAATCGAAAGAATGTAACTTCCACAGGTTGGGATAAGAACAGTCCAGTAACGAAGCTATAACACAAACCACTACTGCTGTCACTAATAATAATAATGATAAGGGAAATATCAAGGGAAGAAGATATAACCGCTCACCATCCAGCCCGACCGAGCAGAGTTAGCCCTTCCGGGTAACACCCAGTTTGCATCCTGGGCATGACATGCTGTGGCATGGAATACCTCTTTGGCTAGTTTGGGTCAGGTGTCCTGTGTCTGCTTCCTCCCGGCTTTCCCTTCTCCCTGGCAGAGCATGAGATTCAGAAAGTCCTTGGTCAGAGTAAATATTACTAAGCCACAACTGAAAACATTGGTGTTATCAGAGCTGTTCCCAGGCTGAAAGTCAAAAATACAACACTGCACCAGCTATTAAGAACGAGAAAAAATGACTGCTACTGCTGAACCCAGGACAAGACTCTAGCTTGATGCCAGGTTGCAGGATAATGATTTCAGTGCAGGAGCCTGCATGGCAGCATTGTCAGTGCCCGTGTCCCTTTCTGTATCTAATTCTGATTCTAGAAATATAGAAAAGCTACTGTTAATCAAAAGATTGAATTGATCTCTCCTGATATGTACTTCTCTTTCTTAATAAGTGGCATATATTTCTTCCTCACTGGAAGTATGGAAACACCATTATGTATAAACACAAACTCTCCTAACAACAGGATAGAAAATATCAGACAGCATTCTTCCACTCTCATACACTTCTCTAAGGCTGGCTGGTTTTCTTTACATACAGTGATAGATTGTGGGATATGACTATAAGCTGATTGTGGGCCATGCTCTAGCTGTAGTCAGCAGAAGTTGCAAGTCTGTAGTTGCTGTGTAGGTAATAGCACCACAAAAATAAAAGCTTCTACATGCTGTATAAGATTTCCCAGGTCCTGCTGAGCTCAGGGTTAAAAAAACACATACACACATAAAAAAAAAAAAAAAAAGAAAAAAAAAAGAAAAAGAAAAAAATAAAGAGAAAAAGAAGAGAGTAAAAAAAGGAAGAAAGAAAAAAAAAAAAGAAAAGGGGAGGGGAGGAAGAAAAAAAAAAACAAAGAGAGCCGTGACTCAGTTGCAGTATACCACAGACAGTATTGCAGTGGACATATTACTGTTATGAAGACTGATTCATTTGGAGAAAGCTTAGTCTGTGGTGATTGCCACTTATCTAGAGAAGTAGCTCCTGTTGAATTTCTGAAGGTCTCTTCAGCTACTTTGCCCAAAATTTTCTCCTTGCCTAAATAAAAGAAAATGATGGTGGAATGACAAATCACTATACTGTTAGAATGGCCTACCCATGAAAATAGTAGATACACCCTTCTACTGAGCATCTTTTCCACTCTGTGGGATGCCAGTGGTTCAGTTTCTCCTTCACTCCATGACTTACATGTTCTCTTTGTTGAGCATGCATTTCTTCCTGACCCTGTATTGACAGGCTTCTGATGGAAAACAAAGTGAACTGTGAGACACGTTATCAGAATTTAATGCAGATGCATCGTTTCTGCAGGTGCACTCCATAATTTTGGAGGAAAAAACTGTGCATTGCACCTCTTGAATGTAGAGATGCAGAAGGCGGCACAGACTGCTTTTGTTTCCTATCAGTTCAGTACATCCCTTTAACAGAATGTCTGTCTCAAAAAAACCCCTGTGACCGAATCAAGAGTCTCTCAAGATATCAAACTCTCAGCAAAGACAGACATGGTTGGATTAGAGACAGACAGAAAAACACTATCTGCTTATAATACTATTCAAAATCTCCCTTCTACTCATGAACCTTCAAGAACTGTAGGATAGGTTCTCAAACCTGCCAGTGCTTCTGTTCCAGGGGATTAATGAAGATGAGAGAGAGCGTCCATATCCCATTCTGTTTTGAAATAGAAAAATAACACATTCAGAATTAAAATCATCAACCCATTCTTTGTGATAGTGGTGATTTGTAATAGTGAGACTACTCATTATATTTCAAGGTGTAGCTTTCTTTTCTGGTTGGTAAAAAGCATTGTGGTAATGTTAGACTATGAGACGTAAACCAACGTTTTCCAAGTTAATAGACAATAAGCTTTTACTAATTTTTTTTGTAGGCATGAAATAACTTTTCAAAAACCTTATTTCAGTTAACATGACCTATTTTTCTCCTTTATTTAGATATATTTCAAATGTTATCTTTTTTTCCTCTAATTTTTTGATCAATTTCTAATCTTTCCCTGATCACAAACTGTTCTCATAACAATACGTGTCAGACCTTTATAATTGAGTGAATATTCTGCCCATATTTATGTGGGATAAGATTGGGTTTTAATATGTCTTTTGAAACATTTTGGCTCAAGCATCACTTTGGTGTTTATATTTTTTGTAGATAGACAGATACCTAAAAAAATAAACCATATATATTTAGGTACTGTATAAAGAACAAAAGTTTTTCAAAACAAGGATTTCAAGTGAACAGAGAACCATATGAGAGGTCTGAATCATTTGAGAGAGGACCAAATTTAAAACCAGAAAGAATACTTGGGACACTGTTCAGTCATTTTCTTTCCGATAGATTTTATAACACAAAAAAAAGACTCATTCAGCTGTGTCAGGATGAGTGAAAGAAGATGTCTCTCTAATAAAAAAAATCAGGAAACACCAAACATGTGAAAAGGCTTTTGGGGGACTTTTATACTGACAGTCTATTCAATTTTAAATTGCTAGGTAGAATAAATCCTTTAGAAAATACCTGTAGAGCCTTCCAAAGTTACAGTACTGACTAGAGGTCCCTAATTTAAATATTTGTGTATGAATGACATGAAATGGCAAAAGCTAGGAAAACCATCTAACAATCCTTGCTGTATAATTAAAAGAAAGGAGAGATATTGAGAAAGCCAGGAAGCAGCCTTCTGCGTTGCACACAGAGACTAAGATATAACAGGATTGTCAGGGTCTGATTAGAGAAAAACTCGAGCGCCGGACCCTGTTTCAGTTCATGTTCCCAAGAGTGAAATAAAGACACAAATGAGGTCAAGCACCATAATCAGACAGTTTGTTTATTACAAATTACAAAAAGACAGTTCTTGTAAAAAAGGGAAATTATTGTAATAAAGGAGATAGCCATAGGACAGATTGGAATAAAAGTAGAAAATGAAGGAAGAATTCGGGTGCAGAGAGAGAGAAAGAAAGATGATAGTCACCACTGTGGATCCAGCAGTATCCCGGGGATCTGTTGTCGTCATCGGTGGTGGTGGGAGTTCTTTAGGGTTCATAGTCTTGTAGTATTGGAGCAGAGTGTCCCCTAAGAGTCCGTTGGTGGTGGGTGCCCTCATGGAAGCGTCCTTCTGGAGTCCCCTTGAAGGTGCCCAGTGGAGTGTGTTTCGTGGAGTTGCCCTCATGCCGATGTTTCATGGAGGGTGTCCCTCAGGGTCCGTAGTAGTCATTGGCAGAGAGTGTCCTCATGAAGGTGTCCTTCTGGAGTCACTCTCATAGCAGTGGCTCCCTGGCGATGTGTCTCTTGATGATGTATTTCTTGGTGATTACCTTTTCTCCTTTTGTAAAGAGTTTGGCGGGAGTATCTCTGTTCTTCAAGTCACGTATTACATGTTCCTAGTGGACCAGTTTCCCTGGTCTTGCAGCCAGCTCTTTGATATACATGTGTCTGCAGCAATTCTTGGGATAATAGCTCACATCAATCCTCAAAGTAATGGACAGAAGAGTCTTATCTCAGCACATTCCTACTCATCCCTCAGGCAATGGATGGTGGAGTCCCAGTTCAGCTCCTCACACCAACCTCCCAGGCAATGGATATTGGAGTCTTATCTCAACTCCTCCCACCCATCTCTGAGAAAAAAGATAGGTGGATTTCCATCTCAGTTTCTCAGACCAGTCTTTGAGCTAATGGACAGTGGAATCTGATTTCTGATCAGTCTCTCACAAGGATACATGTTGTTTGTGTGAAATTGTATATTTTATGAATGGAAATGCTGGTTTTCGGTTTCTCTACATATATGAACTCTCAGAACACTCCCCAAATTCATCTTTGTTCTTAAGATGTACCCATCTAGTCAGTGGATCAACTTACACATGTAGAGAACTCATCTTCATTTTATATTCCTTCAGTTTCACCTGCTGAGTTCATATTGCTTAGGTAGAAAATAATGAATTTAGAAATAAAAGGGATTTTATATGGAAAAGACTGAAATCTCTATGGGCTGTGTGGAGGTCACATTCAGATCTAGGCTCTGCACGGTGTCTGAGAGGTCAGGACTATATTTTAGTACTCCCTTTTTCTGCTTTTTAGCTGTCCATCAACTTCACTGCAATGATGACATCAAACAATATTTCCACTCCATTTACTGCTTTTTTTCTGGGAACTTATGAAAGTTTTTGTGCTAAAATTCTGAGACTTTCAGGATAAGAGCAACTTCAAGAGAAGATACAGCTTATTTCCCAAAGTTCATCCTTTTCTGTCTGGGCATATTTCCATGTGGACATCCAATCTGTGACCTGAAGAGGATGTTTAGCTCTCCTTGTGGTCGTACCATTGAGTGTCTAGGGGAGTATCTTCTGCCTTGGTAGGGTCGTCTTTACTTTACTCAGATCTTTCCACTTAAAAACCCACATACGTTCCATTTGTTAAACCCATCCAAAGCTCCTGGATCTTTCAGCAGCTAACAAACAATTATGGTGCTACCTGACCAGGAGTTCTCCTGGTTTGCCATGAGGGACAGACTTAAATTTATTTTGAATACTTCCTTCAATTGCCTAAGTACCTCTGGGTTACAGTGATGTACTGTAGCAGCACTGTATAGAGCAAATGTAGTTATCCAAATACAGTTTCATACAACTGAGATGAACAAGACCAGCTCCAGAGGCTCTAACGGCTTTTGATTTTTTCTATGCAATCACAGATAAGAATCTACTGCATGAAGGAGATTCAAAAGATAAAACAATAACAACAAATATTCTTGGGGTTGCTAGGCTTTCTAGCAGTTGCTAAGAGATGGGTAGCATCCTTTTTGAAAAATTAGGTCCCACGCTAGGGGAGCAAGGATTGATTTTCAAACTACCAGCAGATTTGTTTCCCAGGTACTATATGAGCTAATATACTTCCTTAATGAAGTATCTGCACAGTTATATAATGACTATATTAAAACAAACAAATATTTTTGAGCTTTTGATGATTTTAGAATTTTAGAAAATTTTTTTGTTTGTTTGTTTTTCTTACAGCCTACACTTTTGCAGATACCAGAATCAGACACAGCAGGAAGACCTAGGCCTAGAAGCATTAGAAATACTGTATTTGACATTTCAGTTCAAGCAAGCCAGAAAGGTTTTCTTACATTACTTTGTATGCATTTTTGCTTTGGCACATCCTTTCCCTTTAATTTCCTTTTCATTCCCCTGAGTTTTTCATTATTCCTGCAGTATGAAATATTAGACCACCATGCTACATAACCAAAACGAAATATTTAAGGGAATATGAATACTGTAGTCTCACTGCAGATGAGGAAAAAACCCTTTTGTCATAACTCTGTCTGTAATTGTGATACATGTAAGTTTAACATCTTTGAAACTCATACTCCTAGTTGCATGATGACTGAGAGTAGCAGCACCATACTGGGTTCTAAATTAAATGTAGGATTAATAACTTGCGCAAGATTTATTGAGAGTTTTCTATCACTCTGACTGGATTATGAGTTTATCTAGATTTGTTTCTGTATTCTTAGGGAAAAATATTAAATGAGTCAAAAGGTCTTCTGGGGTGCACTTTGAACTACAATGATTTAATTCTATTTGTATATTGGATTTCTATGGCTCTCAGAACCTTCATCAAGTTTCATTTATTCCAATGAACATCAGATCTGGCTATATGTCCATAACACAACTGACTGAAATACACTGACCATCAATTAATTGTTTTTCTTTTTTATTAGATTTAATGCTTTAATTACAGGTTTTGAGAAAGCTGTGTTCTTGGGAGGGTTGGGGGAATGTTTCCGTATGGTTTTTGTTTGTTTTAGTGGTGGAATATGTTGAAAAAAATTACAATGTGAATGCTAAATGCATTAACTCTGGAGAAGTTATGGACAACTAGAGGAGAGAAATGACTTTAAGAGTTATGAAAGTGCAAACACTATCTGAAACCAGAAAGATGCTTGCAAGTGTTTTTAGAGTGTTTGGTTAACTTATACATATTTTATACAAATGGAAAAAGTGAAAAGAGAAAACAAAGTGAGCATAATATAAGGCCAGAATAGACTGGGTTTCATCAACTTGCAATTAAGTTTTAATTTACCTCACAAAGGCTGTGGATTTGTATTCCTGACCTTGGCCAAAATTTCTTCTTTCATAACCTGGAAACAGAAAACAGTTAGGAGTCTTTCGTCTATTGCCCTTCCTTACGAGAAAGGGGCTCAAGCTCTGATTTTTCATCTGAACATTTGGCACTTTGCAGCTGAAGTAAAGTGAATCTGCTAAATTTCTGGGGATCTCTGAATACTGAATAACAGGATTTTTAAAAATAAATAGGTATTCTTACAGGAACTCATAACTCCCTGGAGTCTGGGATGCTGGATATTTGTTGTCAACCCTGAAATCACTCTTAATGGTGGGCAGTATATAAGATTAAAAGAAGCTTGAGTTTCTTTATTGCAATCAGTCATCAAGAGTTACAGAGAAAGAAAATAATAGTACCAATACTTCTAATTAAGTTTGGCTTGAAGGTGATATTGTAAAGTCTCTGTAAACTGCTGGACAATTCCTGCCTCTCCCAAAGACGGGATTCATTTTTTACCCCAAGAATTTTCACTATATGTTGCTTTTCATGAAAAGGAACTGAATTTGGACAGAAAAAAAGCCTTTCTTACATTTCCATTCTCCCTCGTGTTTGTTCTGACTGTAACTTCCCTCTTAGGCACCCCATTGTGATGCTTCTTTTATTCAGAGTATCAGCTGGACCTCCTTTCTCATGGAACACTTCTGCCACCATCCCAGTTCCGGTCACATAGGGAATTTTTGTAGTGCAGTTTCGAGCTACTGAACCTGGACAGACTCATGAAACAGCTTGATTCTATACAAAACCAGGCTTGATTGTTACACAGAAGTTCATTTGTATAACATGGATATATTCTTTCTCAAAAGCCACTAGCTGGGGGAGGCTTACACTACCTTAATTTTACTTATGCTCATACACGTAGCTTATGGTACACCTATGTGGAACTAATCTTTAACCAATATACTAGTGAGAATAAAGGGTGCACCCCATTACTGTATCCTGATAGGGACTGGACATCCTGGCATGCATGCCATTTCTGGAAACAAAGTGTTTAAATCAGGGGAACCTTAGATGTGACCTGTAGGATCTGGAATCTCTTCAGCTTCACGTCCTATCTTCATCTAGCCACCCTCACTCTGTAGCCCGGTTTTCTCTGGCATGTGTGCAAGCCACAGAGTCCTTGAAGTGCTAAACACATTGTAAATATATGTAAAAGAAAATGTAAATTGCACTTGCCATAATAAATTGCAGTTATGACAACAATGATAAAAGAAAAAAATAGTAGTGAATAAAAAGCTCTTTTGGAGAAAGAAGTGACAGACTAGGAAGATTTTCACTTCCTAAATGATCCATTGACACTGTTCACTGCAATATAACGTGTAACTCTTTCACGGACACCCCCTTGTCGTGGGGAAAGAGCTTGCGTGCCCTTGTGAGGTTGTGAGCTATGCTGATGGT